>ML808319.1:0-27028 GCA_009831015.1 Picea engelmannii | reverse complement strand
CCATTTCTAGCGAGTACCTCTTTATTTTTACAAAAGATTGAGGAGGATAACATATGCTTGTACTATAAAATCATCCTTCAGATGAGTTCTTCAGAGTATTTTTAAGGAACCCTAGGCAGGAGTGGTTCGGTCCCATATGAGTCTTTCAATGAATGTTTTACGAGTCCAAATGAAGTAAAATCAATGGTTTTTCATGTTTAGGGAGTTTGAAAAACACTTAAAGAAAACTCCAAGATTAACTTTTTCGTAAATTTAGTCTCCTAAGCCCGAAAAAGTGTAAAACAATACATGGGATAACTCTTCTAGTCATGCTTGAATTTTTCATAATTAGTCTCATGAGGCCGAAAAAGAGATAAACTACCACTCGAAAGACGCCCTTTCAAATCCTTTTAACGAGTGTGAAAGGAAGTAATCTCACTCGACAATCTTTTCATGTTTAGGGAGTCTGAAAATAGCTTAAAGGAGACTCCAAAGAGTTCATTTTTCGTAGAACTTTACGAGTCTGAAAATAGATAAAATTATACTTGGTAACCTATTCTCATGTTTTAACGAGCAGGAGAAAGAACAAAGACTAAGCCCGGGATTGGTTTCATTTTTACACAATATTTAAAACAACGTAAAACTATGATTGGGTAGGTTTCATTTTTTTGTGAGCTTGAAACTAAAAAATAAACTATGCTCAAAATCAGTTTCATTCTTTAACAAGCTTAAAACCGAAAACTAACTATGCTCGGAAAATTCCCAACGTAAATTCCAAATTTTTCAAGGGATGATACCCATGGGTGGTTGGTACTTTGCACCCAGCTTGAGAAGCTAGCGACTTAATTCCAACATGATGTCCAAAGGCTTGAGACATGCCCCCCAAGCTTCGTTTCATTCACTGACTCTTCTCCTATCGCTAATGTCTATACCTAATAGACTCCCGATTAATAACAATAAAATATTCACTAGAGAGGGAGGAAGAAAGAGGATCAACTAAGCTAGGTGGATGAAATGACGGTTCAATTATGAGTTGTAATGAAAGAATCGACTCAACAAGAGAGGAAATTGTTTCATTTTTTAATGAGATTGACACAGGAAAAGAACTATGCTCATAAGGATCTGTTTCATTTTTTGATAATCTTGACACAGGAAAATAACTATGCTCAAGACCTCTTCTTTATCATGGCTTCCAAGAGGAAAATACTCTGGAAAGAATACATGTCAAGGGACATACCTCAATCATGGATTCCAAGATATATTCGTTGGACGGAAGAACAATGCTCTGGAAGGAATACATATCAAGGGCCAAAATAGGGGTAAGGAGATCAAGCTCTAATATCCCTATTGAAGAGATCACCATGTCAACTGTCGAATCTAAATCTAAAGAAGCTGAGCATGCAATGAGAGGCTTATTTTCATCGACAGTTGAAAATGTGGGATATGTCGCCACATAATTAAATTGTGGTGGGGGTGATACCACTTGCACATAAGGACCATTTAGGGGGGGCTGGTGACTGGAAGTTGAAGTAGGACCAACAAACGAAAGATGATCAATAGTCACAAATTTTCCATTATGAGGGAAAGATATCACTCGAAAGAGAGTGGACATGATAACTTTCATGGCACATACATAATGTTGCCCAAGGAGAAAATTAAAATCCAATGGGTCGTGAACTACCATAACATCAATATAGACAATTTTCCCTCCTAAAGTAACATGAAACTACGGAAGGATCCCTAAAGGTTCAATGCTTCATTTGTTAAAAGATAACATATTATGGGTGACCAACACAAGCCGAGGACAACCTAAATATTTCCAAGAAATTGAGGATAGAATACTAACGTAAGCACCTTCGTTGACAATAGTCTGAGGAACGCCCCTACCACAAACTTGAACAACGATTTGGAAAGGTACGTAGGAAGGAATATGAGGTCCAGTTAGTTCATTCCAATAAAAAATAATGGCCTCACTAGTTGGAGGGGTTTCCACATTAGAAGGATAAATTCCCCCTTGTTCGGAATAATTAGTATTAACAAGAAAAACATGAGTGGTATTGACTTCACTCTCTAACGTGAGAGTGGGATTGACTGATGATGGGATCATATCGATCACTTGGAAAATGTTACTCTATAAGGGGAGATTGGGATTGAGTGATGACAGACTGGGGTCCATCACTTGGATTTCACTCTTCAACGGAAGAGTGGGGTTGACCGATGAGGGAACCAGATCAACCACTTTAACTTCACTCTTCAATGGAAGAGTGGGATCAACCGATGAAGAAATCAGATCAACCACTTTAACTTCTCTCTCCAAGGGAAGAGTGGGATCAACCAATGATGGTATTAGATCGATTGCTTTAGAAGCCAATGGTGGGTTGAGAGAGAGCTTATGATAAGAAGTTGGAAGTTGTGCCTGGGAAACAATCATGTCTTCCAACAATTTCGAGGTTTCGTCCATACGAGGCCAAAGGTAAGTTTGATGACTACCTTTACATAACCTACAAGGAAACTTGACTCTACTTTTCTTTTCCCCAACTTAACTTTCACTAGTTGATAGGTTGTCACCAACATGACTTGCAGAGGCTGATGACACGAGTTGTTTGGAACTTGTGGACCACACGTCTAAAACCTTTGGAATACCAGGGCAATCCTTAAGAAGGTGGTCACCCTTACAAACCATGCAAGGGAATTTTGGTTTTCGAGTTGTCTTGATATGATTATGAACCTCATCAATATTACTAGTATGATTGACAATAACTAATTGATTGCTTCCAACATGTTCTACAGTAGTTGGAAGTTTGGACCCTTGTTTATTTTTCTTCTTCTTAATCTTCCTTTTCTTCTTCTTCTTATCCACATGGTTACTAGCTTTAGAGCTTTCACTAGGGGAAGGAGAAGAAAGGGAAGAAGACGCAACATGCGAAGAAAGTGAAGGGTCAACATGAGGTGGATGTTCTTGGGGAGAGGTGCATGCATTTGAAGGACCATGAGCATTCGAGATCACTGGAGTGGAAAACAACCATACCGGTAACCTGATAGTGAGACTGATAAGACTCAATGTGGAAATATAAGGAGGACCAACGTTTCCAAAAGAAGGAAAAAAGAAAGGTTCCACCGTAAAAGGGGTTCCTTCGTTGGTAGTTCCAGGAATTGATTCTATATACACTTATTCAACCTAAGGTCTTGATGCAACACCCCCACCTCAGCAGGTTTTGCTTGATCTCCTGGTCTAAGGATTGTTCTTAATCTTTCCTTGAGCCAACAGGTCCTTTTTAGGATCTACGCCTGTGCGAACAAGCACTAGGTGTGAACTCTTACCCACGTGACCAACCAATGTGACCACAATCTTTATCTGAAAAGGTATTTCGCGAATCGTGATTTCGGGGGCATTGGCGTGATACAAACCCAACACTCCACATCCACGAAACCCCAAAACCCGATGTGGGACCTCTCCCCAGATCTAGATCTGACGGTCCTGTGCGTTCTCCTCGATCGACAACCATGATCGCATCGCAACTTCGGGTTTCGCGATATCATGACTGTTGGTGTAACGCAAGCACGATGCTCCAACTCCCATCTCCCGAAATGTCGAGATCCGAAATCAAGAGATCAATAACTCCCGTTGATCCAGATCCAATGGATACTATTCCTCTTGGGCTTGTGAACACTAAAAGGTTATCAGCCTTATCCTTTCCACTTATCTACTGGATCCAATGGCTCATGAAATTTTGGCACTCCTCCGTCCGAGAAGTTCCACCGTCCGTTCAGATTTTCAATGGCTCCAAGCCAAAATACTTGGCATCAATTCTTATGGGGTCAACCTCTACGAGGTGACTTCAACCTTCTTCTTTTCTTCAAATCCCTTGAAGTCTCTATCCCTTCTGAGCTTGGTTCTACTGCAAACTCAAGAATTCCAAGGGTTCTTTGCGCGCACTCCTTGTGGCACTCATAATAACCTCTGGTTATCTGACACCTTCCTCCTCTGTGCACTCCTTGCAACATAAATCCTTCAACCTCTCTCTCGGTTTGGAAAAATATAAGAATTCGACCTGCCTGCGCACTCCTTGCATGACTTTGTGCTATACTTTCACTTCTGCTAGTATGAGAACAACAATATCTTTCCTGATATTTTTCGAGGTAAAACTCATAACCTGTCAACACACTCTTTGTGGACTTTCATTGCACTCCTTGCAGGAATTCTTAGGACGAGAAACAATTGAAACTCATTATCTCCCTCTCAAAGACTTCATACATTCAACATGAAATCATACATACACACACAACATTGAAACAAAATGCATAATAGAGACCAGAATTAACTGTAAACATACCATTCAATAGATGTAAACAAAATTCATAAACACCATGAAAGTTGGATCAAAACTTCCTTATATTAATCCAAGTGCATTTGTACATGGGTTCTATAGCATCAACTATCTTCTTGTACACTCTTATACAATCTCTGTTCTTCTATTCTCTTGCTTTACAACTCTCTAATTCTTACAATGAGAATAATAATGATTACAATACATACGAGGGAGCTTTCTAGAGTTTTCCCTCCTACACTCTAAGCTATCTAATTGTAATAAAAGCTACAACTACTTTACATTTAATACAATAAATGCCTCCTACAAACAGATGAGAGAAACCACTCAAGATCTGCATTACAACTCAAAACATAAATGCAAATGCATCCTTTCAAGATATACATTAATGTCTTATCCTTTCAAATTCAGAATGCTTTCAAAATGTGCGCTGGTGCATATCCAACTATCCTCCTCTCTTGTGCTTGATTTGTTGGCTTGCTTACGATGCTCTTGTATTAGGTCTGCTAGGGAAAACAAACAACACATGCTAAAAAATCTAGGAAGAAAACATACAAACAAAAAATCTTCTCACAATGACACACTAGTTGGTGATGAAATCCAACATCGCGAGATCAATATGAGAAGGGGTTGGGATAGAGAAGGTGGAACAATTACGTTGGCGACTTGCTTAACAGAGTTACACCCTGGTGCAAGTTCCCTCATGGAGAAACTATGAGTTATCATCGAAGGAGCCCGAGTGAGTTTGACCAATGTCTTCCCCAGGTACAACAAGGACTTTCCCCTTTTCCATCACCTTGTGTATGAGCCCTAAATATTATGGCCAATAAGGTTACCACTTACAACAACAAATCCAGGGGAAACAATCGACAATCAGGTATACATGCAAGGGCAGGGCTGAAACCTGAAATCCCCTTGAGAGGTGCCTCTAACCGAGGTGTGAACCTCCCAAGTGTCTAACAACACTATTTGTAATACATACAAACCACTCCACCAAGACCAACAAAGTGGGGTTAGTTACTCCGTTGGCCTTAATGTGACCTCGTGATTGACCCTTGTGTGAGAAGGGCTTCCCAAGATAGAGATGCAACAAATGGATTTCTCTTCCTAACTCAATATTCTAAGTTGGTTTTGTAGCTTTAGAGAGTTAACTTCAACACCTATTCCAAATCCCTACAACTAATCTAATGTTGGTTTTCTACCAATTAAAAAAAAATCTCGAATAAATTTTATTAGCGTTGATTTTACAGTTGTTGTTTACTCAAAGGGTAAATGGTGATGCAACTTGACTATGATGTTTGACACTTGACTCCAAGGAGACTTCAAAAGAAAATATGAATGCAATGCAATCTTTAACTTTCGATGAAGGATATCTATAGAAAAGAGCAAGAGGTTTCAAGCAAAGAAACAATTACAAATTTCAAAGAAAGAAACAAAAATTACTCTTTGAATGCAATAGGTGTCGAATATATGAGTCAAAGATATTTAAAGGATACACGATTCATGCCCTCCCGACCATGAGGGGGATTTTTTTTTTTTAAGAATAAAAGCTTATAAATGCCAAAAACCATGGAATTATTTGCTTTAAAATGCACGACCCAAAAAACTAGTATGCAAAATTTCTTTTTGTTTGATAATAAATGCAATGAAATCAAATCAAATGCTATTTCTTTCTACTTCCTTACTTTCAATGAAATAATCCAATGTAAATACAAAGGAACATGAAGCAAAAAGTTCAAACAAAATGTGCACTCAACATGTTGATAAGTAATCAAAGGAAATGGAAGAATGCCTTTACTAATGCAATGCAATAATTCAAATCTTTTGATTTCAAAGATAGAGCTAGATGTAAAAATCAAACAACAAACTCTTTGAAAAACAAAAGTAATCCAAGCAATATAATTATTTTTTTGTTTTTGAAAAATGAAATATTCAATCAAAAAGAAAAACTCTCTTTTAACTAAATATTAAAAAAAAAAACACTTTAAGAAAAGAAATCAAGAGCTAAATTGAAGGCACTCGAAGACAAAGCTAAGAGATTATACCTGTTTCAGAAACAAGCAAACATTTCCAAAAACAAATTCAAGAAATCATGAAGAAAACAAGTTTTAAAACTGGTAAGAAGACTATCAAGCAAACCTAAAATTCACAACAAAAGTCAAAACTGAGATTTGGGAAGGAAATATTCAAATAAAATTTGATTTTTCCAAACAATGTCAGAGGCTAGTGTGGAACACAGTGCGACAACCAAGAGTGTCACAGGATACTGACTAACATAGTGTGACAATGTCACACTGGATATAAAAGGCATGGTGTGGCAACCAGTAATAACTTAGAAAAAAACAAAAAGTTATGAAGAATTTCCTGTGAATTCCAGGGTTGACTAATTAAACAGTGTTAGGTGATGACTCATAAAATGAAAACAAGGCAAGGTAGCAAGACCAAAAGGATAAATCCAGAGGATTTTCGCCAGTGGAGTCGCCATTTTTCTATTATGAGAAATCTTACCTTACAGACAGGTTAAGCTCCCCTTTGGACCAAGACCCCTTCTTTGGTCCAAAGACAAAAGTAAACAAATGGTTGCTACTTTCCTTATAGATCTAGTTCATTAACCTACATAAAGAAGGATAAAGAAACACCTATTTCCCAAAGTTTATCTTCATTGCTTCGTCCTTTTCCCTCGTTGCTCTAATTCCTTCAACGATCAAAGAGATCTGCAAGACAAAGGAGAAAATTTCTACTTCTACTAGATTTCGTTAGATAAAAACCAGATCTATCTATACCCGTTTTATCTTAAGCATATACATTATCATGAACACAATAGAGAAAGGAATAGGCCAAGTTAATATCGAATGGAAAACCAAAATAAGTCAATTACAAATCACGTTGATGTCATAACAATCTTCCCCAAGCTCTCCTCGTACAACCCTTGCATGAAAGTCTTGAGATCAAAATGATGACACTTCAATAAATTATTTCTCCCAGGTTTGACACCTAAAATATTTCCCTCTCACCTTGGAATTCCCTCATTATATAGAATTTGGAGGCATAACCACCATGGAGAAGATCACTCACTAGATCCACTAAATTGGGATCTCCCAGATTTTTAGGGAGAAGATATCTCTCAAGGATTTTAGGGAGAAAATATCTCTCAAGGATTTTAAGGAGGACATATCTCTCAAGATCCACCAAATTAGGATTTTGGTTTGAAAAAATCTCTCAACTATCCATGAGATTCTCAACTTCTCCTTAAGATTAGGAAACTAAATGTGAAGTGGATTCTCACACTAAATTAATTTCCTTTTTTTAATAAAAATGAATGATACATGTGCACATAGTATTTTGACCTTGATATGATATATTTATCCTCCACACGGAGCTGGAAACTACAACTAGTATATTTTGATAAAACCTAGGAAAATGATCAAAGAGAAATGTAACAAAGATAATCAAGCATAAACAACCTTTGTGGGAAAGAAACTATATTGATGTATTAACAATAATGTAAGAGGTTACAACCGGAGCCTTGATGTTGTGAAGCTCCTTCCAACAAGTTCATTGCTCCAATACCCACAATGCATCCATAAAATCCATCACCATCAACTGACTACTTTAGCTTAGATCGAATCCCTCAAATCCAAAGAAGTGATAACAATATTCTAATCACAAACCAGCAGAAAAAAGTAATCAACCATAATTCTCCATTAACTATTAGCCTTTCCTTACGAGAGAAGGTCCCTTTTATAGATTGAAAAGGAGGTTGGGATCTCCCCAAAGCAAGAGTACAAGTGAGATCCAAACCGAACAGAGGACACCTCATATCTAAAGCTTCTCTTCTAGAAACTTCACAAATTTCATCTTTTTCTCCTGTTTTAGATAGTGTCGCACCCTGCAATGGTGCAAACTGAGACACTATTGCACCCTACAGTGGTGCAACATGTGACACTTAAGGGTGTCGCATGCTGCAATGGTGCAACATGTGAGATTCTCTTGAAATAGGGCTTTAATGACTCTTTTGCATGTTTTCCTTCTTCCAAAGAAAGGTTCTTGAAGGATTTTATGATTTGGATGATAAAGGATAAGTGAACATCATTAGTTGCGACAAAATATTGTGTAACAAATTGGGTATTATGTTATGATTTCTTCATGGTTCCATGGGAAGAGAAAAGAGTTCCCTTATGGAATTGTTTTCCCACAAGTTCCATAATTAGGGATTTCTACCACTATGTTGACTAAATCCATATTTTCCCCATCCTATTTCAATCTATGATACCTCTTCATCCAAGCTCCAATGACTTTGTCTTGAGTTGGGAATATGGATTTTCCATATAATAGATCTTCTGGTCGAACAAGTAGTCAACCAAAGCTTCATATTCCTTCATCCAAAAATCATTGGGCATCTCCCCAACTTTGAATAGGCTTAGAGCTTACCTACTCAACTCTTCAACAACAATAGAATACATGTTACATCCTCCAATCACCATACCTTTATTTTTTCCAAGAAAAAATCACAATATTCCCCCCACTCTTCTTCAAAATATTTGGATGAAGGGTACTCAACTACCAACCATAATATCAGTTCGTAGTCCGTAACCCAATAGGACTTAATCATATTAGAACTGGAGACCTCACGATGAATTATACCTTGAAATAGTTCATTCAAATTGATTGAGCTAGCCCATTGGGCTTCCAATCACTATGTTTCCAAGGAAAAACCTCATGGAGAAACCCTGATGCACTTTCTCTCATTTTGTGAATGCTACATAGTGTAAACTCGTTAACACCGATTACGACGCTTGATTCAATAGGAATATCAAGTGAAGCATGTAATAGAGGTAGCCAACTTGGAAGATCAACTCCAAGAATTTCTATATAAAGCTTGAAGTTCTCAACCATTCAAACTAATCCCCTAAGATGTGTGTGGGGGTGGGAGAGGGGAATTAACTTCAATAGCTTCTACATGAATTTCAAATCACTCAACCATTAATATTAATCCCAAATATATATATATATATATATATATATATATATATATATATATATATATATATATATGTATTTAAAAAAAAAATGAAAATAAAATAAAATGTGTATTCAAATTAAAAAAACTAAAAAGAAAAAAAAATTGGCTTAGATAAATGTTTACCTCACTTAAAAATCGAAGGTTTTAATAATCCTTCTTATGTGAAAAGGGCAATGATTCCATGAAATTTGATGTAATCCTTATTTTAATGATATTTATAGATGCAAATGGATGAATATACGCATATTGCATATATATATGCATATGCATATACATACATGTTTTATACATATTGCATGTATGTATATGCATATGCATACATGCAATATGCGTAATCATACATGTTTTATACATATTGCATGTATGTATATGCATACATGTTTGTATTAATATGCTTATGAAACTTATTTACATTATCCATATTTATATATGTATATGGAATGATATAAATCTATTTAAATTTTTTAAGTATTAAAAGAGATTTAAAAATTTAAATGTAAATATTTCATTGCTTAAAACATTATGGTTTAAGATAGTTTTATGTTTTATTTCTTTTAAATGTTATAATGGACTTTTTTAAAAATAATATGAGAGGTTATTTAAGGATTAATTTTGTATAAATATATTTGTGGCTTTATATGGATATTTACACTTAAAATATCGATTAAGATTATTTAATTTAAGGATTAGTTTTGCATAAATATATTTGTGACTTGATTATGTGCATATTTACACTTGAAACATTGATTTAAAATAGTTATAATATTATTGAATATTGAATATTATTTTTTTAAATATATGTTTTCTCAATAATTTTTTGACAATATTATAATTTTTTTAAATATTATGATGATGATTATGATTGTTACTTTACAATGAAATCAATTTTGATTTATTTTACTTTAAGAAAAAAAATAAGGAATTGATTGTTTTGTTTTGACATTTTTTTATATACTCAAAAATATTGAAGATAAGCTTTCTTAAACCTTCTTAATTTTGAAGGTTCAACAAAATTTACATATCATTTGATTTCCAAAAATCAAACATCGAAGTTACAAATATCTTGAAATTGAAATTTGTATAAATATACATAGAATATTTTAAGAGAAAATGCTTTTATCCTTTACCTCTTAATATCATAAAAATGACAAACTGTTTTATTCCATAATATTTAATATGAAATTTGTGAAAATTAGTTCTTGAATTTTCTTTTTTAAATTAATAAAAAAACACTTTCACTTTTTTTTTTTATCAAACTTAATAACTTATTTAAAATATCTTAATTTTCTTAAAAAAATATTAATAATTAAAAATTATCATTATATAACATTAACACTTTTATATGAAAATATGGGCATGGACTACGAGGCATTATCATGCCTTTGAATATTTCTTTATGCTTATTATCTTGCTGAGTATATTTTTCTTCAGAATCTTATTATGATCGTACTTAATACTTGCGCATGAGTGCAAATACACTTATTTGCATGTTTCATTTAAAAACAAAAAAACATACGTGCGCACGCATGTATATATTTGAGTATTATGTGCACATATTTGGGTTTTGTTATATCAAGGAAGGTCAGCACGTGATCTATTCGAATGCTTTTTGTTGTGCAATATTCTAAATGAAAATAACTTGTTGCAATTCAATGCATTAAGCATGAAGCCATGCAATTAATTTTTTATATAATTTGTTATTTACCTGAAGTATTATTGGTCATGATGAATGTTATTTAAGAGTGTTCAATTAACAATAGGTAATGGTTTACATAAAATCTAGGTAATGGTTTACACAAAATCTACGTTTTATTTTTGAAATGTACACTTTTTAAAATTTACTAATAACTTTTCTTTGCACGATGTTGTAAACACTGAATCCACTTTAAAATGGTTTTTTTAAGTTTTACTTAACATTGATCTGGTTTTTTTAAGTTTTACTTAACATTGATCAAAGTACATGGTCTCACAAAAGAGTGTTTTTTTGTGAAGACACTGTTAGCACTCAAATTTGTATCGTTTGAATTTTGACATTTGACTAATAATAGGGGCGCTACAAAATATATTGCATTTTCGTAGCATCCATTTTTGCATTGTATGATTTTTCTCGCATGAGTAATTTGCTTGAAGTGTGGTGTAAGTACCTACTTTGTTTGCTCTATTAGTCTCGGGTTGTATATGTTTCATTAAAAATATTGAAACCTTTATTATGACCTACTTAACCAATTTCCAATTTGATTTTTTGATTTCATATGTTAACTTGATTTTTTGATTTCATATGTTAACAAGTACTTGACCTACTTGATTTTTACTTGAAGAGCGATCTCGTAGCACCCATTTTTACAGTGTACCAATTTCCAATTTGAATTTGATTTTATATGTTAACAAATACTTGACCTACTTGATTTTTACTTGAGGAACGAAGTGCTAAGTGTCTTTTCCTACTTGATTTCATATACTATGCTATGTCTTTTTAGACCTATTGTAAAATATTGGGCCAACGTTCATCAATGCCAAATGACCAAACCAAGCTTACAACCGAGGACAAGCACACGTATCAAGCACCAAGTGACAAGGTGCCAAGGGAGAACCCACGTGGAGGCATAGTAGTGCACATCACATCGATAGCATGTGGAAAGACGGTTCAATATAAAATATTGTCTATTATGTTTTTTGTTTCATGTGGGTTAAATCCCATTGTATGAAAAAGTGAAATCGCCACCTATTACAATAAACACACACAAAATGGTCGATCGAGCTCGAGTCCAGTTGTTGAGTATTGAGAAAGCGCCTCCAAGTATCGCAGGGGTATCAACCTTTACCTTTGAACTTGAAGTCATTTTGAGACGAACGAGGTATAAAGGATCGCTGGTGTCATGCCCATATATGCAAATGTCAAATATGTCATATATGCAAATGTCAAATATGTTTGGATGTTTGGGGTTCGTAAGGAAAGAAAGAAAGTATTTTTAACGTCCACGAGGCTAAAAATAGTCTATGGGACAGATTGTTTTTTCATATGATTTTTGTATTCGGCCCTTTTCCTGTGAAGTTTTACAATAATCGCTCCCAGCTTCTCAACACACTTTTTGCTGAATAGATTATCCCAAGAATTAGCTGCCAGAATACCTGCATAATTTTCCCTGCTATCTTTGAGGGCTTCACATTCTAAAATGAAATGTTTTTCTGTTTCCACTTTTCCGGACGAGCACATAATACATACTCTTTCTTCCCACCTTTCTTTTGGCCTTTTCCAGTGCCCTAAGGTTGGTGTGATGAAAAATTGCGAATAACCTATCAACAAGGGTTAAAAGTTTTACAAGTTTTCCGGAGTTAATTACAGAAGAAAATGTGTGCTTGCGTTTGCATTTTGATTTTTAGATGGAGGCTTTTATAAATTGTCAAAGTGGGTGCCATTTTGTGTTGATGGTGGACTTGAGGTCGCAATGGTTTGTCATAGACACATAAGTTGCATCACAGGTTATCTGAACATCAATTTGGAGTTATCCCTAGTTTCGATGGTATACAACAATTGGTTATATGCATCCTGTTTCATTAGTGATAAATCATTCAATATGTAGAAAGAATAGGGTAGATGATACCCTTGGAAATCCATTTGAACCAAAGCTCCACCATTGCCATTTCTATTGTTCTTTCTTCTACAATCTTGAGAGCAATTAAAGATTTCAGACGAGCAGACTAAAAAAGATATTGATTTTAATGAAGCCGATCCAAAATGGATCCAGGAAGGCCAAAATTTCAAAGTTCTCTAAATCAGACGAAACCAATGCCATCACGTAGGGCTCGTCGTGCCAATTCCAACAATATGTTTTTTTTTTTTTCGAAAATGGAGACCGTATGGTGAAGTTATCACAATTTGAAAATTTTCCCAAACATGCAAAAGAAGTCAAAGTCAATAGTCAAAGGCCATACTGCTGACGTAAACAGTACGTCAGCATGACAAGGTAGATGACGTCACAATGATGTCAACACGCTGACATGGTAGCACCATGGGATGGCACTTGTTAGGCATTTCTAGCGTTTTCAAATGCTGATGTGGCAGGTGACTGGGTTGTACAAACATTGACATGGCAGTCCATACAATGACGTGGCAGGATCAGGTTGTGACACGTGGCAGGGTATGAATGACAGGTGGCAGTGGCATGGAAAGTTTTGGGCATGACATGTGGCAGGTGTGTCGACTATGCAGGCTGACTGACACGATGATTGTGCACTGACTAGATTGTACGATGGCAAATCATAGGGTGACAAGTGGCCCAATCACAGGGCTCCATGTGGCACCCCGAATGAGGCTAATGAAGGCCAAGTCAAATTTTTTTCCCCTTCCAGCGGATCGAACCCTTGACCTCCTAGACGAGCAAAAACTTCACAAACCACATGCCAACCGTCCGGTATACGTTCTTACTTGTTTATACATGTGGCAGATTTTGGTTTTAAATTTGAGTTAGCGTGAAGTTTGGGGTCATCACCCGGTCGACAGGGCTAGCCCGCCGATCAAGTTAGACCATAGGGTAAACCTTCCACGTGACCACAAACAGAGGACTCGAGGCCAAGAACCAAGGACTCAACGCATTTGGGGGGCTGACACTCGACCATATGGCTAACACATGACCAGGATTTGAAGGACAAGGGCCACAGGTTAGAGCCTGTCACTTTAAGCACTGGCCACATGGGGGCCACGCGACCGAGAGCTTGGAGGAAAGGGGCGTGGCCCATATATTTTGCCAATTTGTGGGTTTTTTACTATAAAAAATGGTTTTTTTTGTTATTTAGCATGATTTTAATGGGATTTTGCCCATTATTGGAGGATTTGGAGCCCGATTTGAGGCCATATTTTGGGAGGAAGTTGGGATAGGATCCCCAACCAAAATTATATATAAACCAGGTGTTTTTGACAGTCCATAGAGGTTCATATTAGAGTAATTATGCCAATTTGTGAAGCTTAAGCCATTTTTATGTAGGGAAGCCATTGAGGAAGCGAACTTTGGAGGCCATTTCCGGGAGCTACGCTCAGCCTTTTTCAGTGCCGTCAGTTTTGTTGGATTTTTGACGTTGAGCAAAAAATGTCTAGATCATTTTTTAATCCATTTGATGTACTTCTGATGTATTTTTGAAGCATTGAATATTTAGAAGAAAGCCTCCCCCACTGAGACAAAGGCCCAAAGACGTAGGAAACCTTGCCAAACTCCGTTATCAATCTTTGGCGTTATGGTTTGTTGTTCTTAGTGCTTATTTTTTGTTCTGCATTCTTTATGATGGCTACAACATTCTTTCATTACATATTCTTCTTCTCTTCAATTTCTAAATGGTAAATCAACTCATGCATAAACTTAACCATAGTCTTTAAAAGATCAATTTCAGATCAAGTGGTATCAGAGAAGGTTGAAACTTGGTTGTTTGAGTTTGCATGATTACCAGGGAAAAGTTTATTCATGGTGAATGAGATATTGTATAAAGAGATACAAAGATTGGATCAAGAAAGAGGACATCTCAAAGTGAGAAGATGACATCGAGAGAAGGACTTTCTCAAAACGAAAGAGAGTTTCAAAGAAATTTCTTTTCCATGTCGGAGATGGTAAAAGTGTTGTATGATGATTACTTGGAACATAAGACACCGGTTCAAGGGGAATCTTCAAATCAAGCCAAAAGTGAAGAAGGAGAGGACCCTCCAAACTCTCATCCTTCACCTCCTTCTTCTTCTTCTTATTCAAGTACAATTTCAAATACTATTTTTGCAAGAAAACATTCCCATAAACATAAGCTTGTTATGCCATTACTTAAACTTGATGTAAAATTTGTTTTTCCTATGTATGATGGAGAAGTTAATGCTGAGAAACTTGATAACTGGGTTAGAAAGATGGAGGTATATTGTAATGTGCAACAAATCAAATATGAGGCAACCAAAATCAGATTGGCATCGCTTCATCTTGAAGGCACAACTCTCATCTGGTGGCAAAGTAAGATGCAACATGGAACTCAACAAGTTGGTAATATTTTGCCATCATGGCATGATTTTATTTCCGCACTTAGAAACCACTTCTATCCATTGGGATATAATGAAAAGGCTTTAATTCAATGGCAAAGTCTTAAGTTATGAAAAGGACAATCGGTGCAGGAATATATAGATGAATTTTGTAAGATGGATTTGATGTTAGATGTTCCATTGACTACACAATAAACTCTTATGAAGTATATTGGAGGTTTGTCTGCTTATATTCATAATATTGTATTTATGTTTGGACCTAATAATCTTGATGAGGTTTTTGTCCAAGCAACATATATTGAAACAAGAAAAATTGGAGTTGTTGTATCAGGGGAATCATCTTCAAAGAAAGAAGGTAAAGGAAAAGGGAATGGGAAGAAAGCAAATTCAATGACAATGAAGGAAGAGAAGCTCTCTTGCAAGCATTGCAAGAAAGAAGGGCACAATGATAAACATTTCTAGAAATTGCACCCAGAGAAGAAACTTAAGTGGTTCAAAGAGAGGAAAGGGAGGAAAAAAGTTGCAACGACAACACGACCAACATACTTGGGATCGGATTCAAGTGATGAGTCTAAAATCACAACAGTTGGTTTGACAAGTAAAATTGACAATGGTTTTGATTCAAGAAGTAAATTGTTTCGTATAAGGGTCATAATGAAACATACTAAGATCGATACATTGATAGATAATGGATCTCAATCTAACTTAATTTCATAGGAAGTGGTTAAACAATTGGGATTGACAACTAAGTTACATCATAAACCTTACTCACTTAAATGGATAAGAAACAATCATAAATTGCCCATAACAAAGCAATGCACTTTAAGGTTTGCAATTTCATCAAAGTTTGTGAATGAGGTAACATGTGATGTGGAGCCACTAAATGAATGTGGAATGGTCTTAGGAAGTCCTTATTTATATGATCACAAAGCAGTCTTCTATAGGGAACAAAATCAATATCACTTGTTTAAGAAGGGAACTGAATATGTTGTACATGCTCATCATATAAAAACAAATCAATCTCTTCTAATAATGGAACAATTAAAGAAGACAACTTATGCAAACAATACATATATAATTGTACCAAGTAAAGCAGTTGATCTTAAGCATGGACATGAGATGGTTGTAGGATGTGACTTCAATCATACTTTGCTTCAAGATAAGTTAATGTCGTGCTAGCCCGTCAAACATATTGGTTCGGTTTAAGTCATATTTTTGATATGGCTAATGTTTTCTACATGGATGGTAGTGGATTCAGTAAGATGTGAATGAATTCAAATGGCCAACACTATGTTTTCAGTTGTCATGGTTATTATGCTATTGATTATGATGCGACAGGTGCATAAGAGTGTGTTTAAAGACAAAGGACAAGTGGGGAGGCCTATCCCACACTTGATGTCTAGTTAATATCCTTTTGGAGGACCAAAAGGTCTTAGTGGGGAGGAATGATCCAAAATGGATCCAGGAAGGCCAAAATTTCAAATTTCTTGGAATTGGACCAAACCAATGCCATCACATAGTTCTCGTCGTGCCAATTCCGATAATATGTTTTTTTTCGAAAATGGACACTGTATGGGGAAGTTATCGCGTTCTGAAATTTTCCCAAACAAGCAAAAAATGTCAAAGTCAAAGTCAACAGTCAGAGGTTGTACTGCTGATGTCAACAATATGTCAACATGACAGGGAAGATGATGTCAGCATGATGTTAGCATGTTGATGTGGCAACACCAGGGGCTGACATGTGTCAAGCATTTTTGGCATTTTCGGATGCTGATGTGGCAGGTGACTGGGCTGTACAGACGCTGATGTGGCAGTCCGTAAAGTGACGTGGCAGGCTTAGGTCATGACACGTTGCAGGTGTGTTGACTATGGAGGCTGACTGACAGGGTGACAATGCACTGACTGGACTATACGGTGGAAAATCATAGGGTGACACGTGGCCCAATCAAAAGGCACCATGTGGCACCCCAGATGAGGCTAATGAGGGCCAATTCAAAAAACAATTTCCCCTTCCAGCGGATCGAACCCTTGACCTCCTGGGCGAGCAACGACTTCACAAACCATGCACCAACCGTCCGGTCTACGTTGTTACTTGTTTATACATGTGGCGGATTTTGGTTTTAAATTTGAGTTAGCGCGGAGTTTGGGGTCATCACTCAGTCAACAGGGTTAGCCCACCGACCAAGGTGCTAGACCGCAGGGTAAACCTTCCACGTGACCACCAACAGAGGACCGAGGGACAATAACCAAGGACTCGATGCATTTAGGGGGATGGCACTCGACCATATGGCTGACACATGATGAGGATCCAGAGGACAAGGGCCACATGTTATAGCCTGTCACTTTAGGCGCTGGCCACATGGGTTCCATGTGACTAGGAGCTTGGAGGAAAGGTGTGTGGTCCATATATTTTGCCAATTTGTGAGTTTTTTATTATACAAAATGGATTTGTTTGTTATTTAGCTTGATTTTAATGGGATTTTGCCCATTATTGGAGGATATGGAGCCCAATTTGAGGCCAGATATTGGGAGGAAGTTGGGATAGGATCCCCAACCAAAATTCTATATAAACTAGGTGTTTTTCACATTGCAATAAGTTTCTATTCTATATAAACTTATTTGCATGTTTCATTTAAAAACAAAAAGTTAAAAAACATACATGCGCACGTATGTATATATTTGGGTCTTGTTATATGAAGGAAGGTCAAAACGTGATCTATTCAAATGCTTTTTGTTGTGCAATATTCTAAATGAAACTAGCTTGTTGAAATTCGATGCATTAAGTATGAAGTCATGCAATTAATTTTATATAATTTTTTATTTACCTGAAGTTTGATTGGTCATGATGAATGCTATTCAAGAGTGTCCAATTAAAATATAGGTAATGGTTTACACAAAATCTAATATAAATGATTTTGATATTCGAACTCTACACTTTTTAAAATTGAGTAATAATTTTTCTTTCAACGATGTTGTAAACACTGTCTTTTCAAGTTTTACTCAACATTGATCGAAGTACATGGTCTCATAAAAGAATGTCTTTTGTGAAGATACCGTTAGTACTGAAATTTTCATCGTTTGAATTTTGACATTTGACCAATAGCAGGGGCGCTATCAAAAGCATTGCATTCTCGTAGCATCCATTTTTGCAGTGCATATCATTTTTGCAGTGTACGATTTTCCTCGCATGAGTAATTTGCTTGAAGCGTGGTGTAAGTACCTACTTTGTTTTCCCTCTTGGTCTCGGGTTGTATATGTTTCATTAAAAATATTGGAGCTTTTATTATGACCTACTTGGCCAATTTCCAATTTGATTTCATATGTTAACAAGTACTTGAGGAACCAAGTGGTAAAAGTCTTTTTATTCCTATTGTAAATTATTTGGCCAACGTTCATCAATGACAAATGACCACACCAAGCATAAACCAAGGACATGCACACATATCAAGCACCAAGTGACAAGGTGCCAAGGGAGAACCCATGTGGAGGCATAGTAGTGCACATCACATCGATAGCATGTGGAAAGATGGTTCAATATAAAACATTGTCTATTATGTTTTTTGTTTCATGTGGGATAAATCCCATTGTATGAAAAAGTGAAATCACCACCTATTACAACAAACACACACAAAATGCTCGAGCTTGAGTCCAGTTGTTAAGTATTGAGAAATCACCTCCAAGTATCATAGGGGTATCAACTTTTAAATTTGAACTTGAAGTCATTTTGAGAATGGAACGAGGTATAAAGGATCGCTAGTGTCATGCCCATATATGCAAATGTCAAATATGTTTGGGGCTCATAAGGTTGGTGCGATGGAAAATTGCAAATAAACTATCAACAAGGGTTAAATTTTTTACAAGATTTCCAGAGTTAATTACATAAGAAAATGTGTGCTTGCGTTTGCATTTTGATTTTTAGATGGAGGCTTCTATAAATTGTCAAAGTGGGTGCCATTGTGTGTTGATGGTGGACTTGAGGTCGCAATGGTTTTTCATAGACACATAAGTTGCATCACAGGTTATCTGAACTTCAATTTGTAATTATCCCTAGTTTCGATGGTATACAACAACCGGTTATATACATCTTATTTCATTAGTGATAAATCGTTCAGTATGTAGAAAGAATAGGGTAGACGATACCCCTGGAAATCCATTTGAACCAAAGTTACACCATTTCCATTTCTATAGTTCTTTATTATACAATCTTGAGAGCAATTAAAGATTTCAGACGAGCAGACTGAAAAATATATTGATTTTAATGAAGCCAATCCAAAATGGATCCAGGAAGGCCAAAATTTCAAAGTTCTCAGAATCAGAAAAAACCAATGCCATCGTGTAGGGCTCGTCATACCGATTCCGACATCATGTTTTTTTCTTTCGAAAATGGACACCATATGGCGAAGTTATCATGATCTGAAAATTTTCCCAAACAGGTAAAAAAAGTCAAAGTCAATAGTCAAAGGCTGTATTGCTGACATAAACAGTACGTCAGCATGAAAAGGTAGATGACGTCACAATGATGTCAACATGCTGACGTGGTAGGACCAGGGGATGACACGTGTTAAGCATTTTTGGCGTTTTCAAATGCTAATGTGGCAGGTGACTAGGTTGTACGGACACTGACGTGGAAGTCCATACAACGACGTGGTAGGCTCAGGTCATGACACGTGGCAGGGTACGGTTGACAGGTGGCAGTGGCATGGAAATCTCTGGGTGTGACACATGGAAGGTGTGTCGACTGTCCAGGCTGACTGAAATGGTGACTGTGCACTGACTGGACTGTATGGTGGCAAATCATAGGGTGACACATGGCCCAATCACATGGTGCCATGTGGCACCCCGAATGAGGCTAATGAAGGCCAAGTCAAAATTGTTTTCCCCTTCCAGTGAATTGAACCGTTGACCTCCCGGACGAGAAACGACTTCACAAACCACGTGCCAACCGTCCGATATACGTTCTTACTTGTTTATACATGTTGCAGATTTTGGTTTTAAATTTGAGTTAGCATGGAGTTTGGGGTCATCACCCAGTTGATAGAGCTAGCCCGCCAAAAAAGGCACTAGACCGCAGGGTAAACCTTCCACGTGACCACCAACAGAGGACCCAGGGCCAAGAACCAAGGAATCGACACATTTGGGGGCCTGACACTAGACCATATGGCTGACACATGACCAGGATCCGAAGGACAAGGGCCACATGTTAGAGCCTGTCACTTTAGGCACTGGCCACATGAGCGCCACACGACCGAGAGCCTGGAGGAAAGGGCTATGGCCCATATATTTTGCCAATTTGTGGGTTTTTTACTATACAAAATGGTTTTTTTTGTTATTTAGCGTGATTTTAATGGGATTTTTCCCATTATTGGAGGATTTGGAGCCCGATTTGAGGCCAGATCTTGGGAGGAAGTTGGGATAGGATCCCCAAACAAAATTATATATAAACCAGGTGTTTTTGATAGTCCACAGAGGTTCAGATTATCATAATTATGCCAATTTGTGAAGCTTAATCCATTTTTATGTACGGAAGCCATTGAGGAAGCAAACTTTGGAGGCCATTTCCGGGAGCTACGCTTAGCCTTTTTCAGTACCGTCGGTTGTGTTGGATTCTTGATGTCGAGAAAAACATATCTAGACCATTTTTTAATCCATTTGATGTACTTCTGATGTATTTTTGAAGCATTGAATATTTATAAGAAAGCCTCCCCCACTGAGACAAAGGCCCAAAGACGTAGGAAACCTTGTCGAACTCCGTTATCAATATTTGGCGTTATGGTTTGTTTTTCTTAGTGATTATTTTCTATTCTGCATTCTTTATGATGGCTGCAACATTCTTTCATTACATATTCTTCTTCTCTTCAATTTCTAAATGGTAAATCAATTCATGCATAAACATAACCATAGTCTTTAAAAGATCAATTTTGGATCAAGTGGTATAAAAGAAGGTTGACAGTTGGTTGTTTGAGTTTTCATGATTACCAGGGAAAAGTTAAGTTGTGGTGAAGGAGAGATTGTATAAAGAGATACAAAGATTGGATCGAGAAAGAGGACATCTCAAAGTGAGAAGATGGCATCGGAAGAAGGAATTTATCAAAACAAAAGAGAGTTTCAAAGAACTTTCTTTTCCATGTCAGAGATGGTAAAAGTGTTGTATAATGATCACTTGGAACATAAGAGACCGGTTCAAGGGGAATCTTCAAATCAAGCCAAAATTGAAGAAGGAGAGGACCCTCCAAAATCTCCTCCTTCACCTCCTTCATCTCCTTCTTCTTCTTCAAGTACAAGTGCAAATACTATTTCTGCAAGAAACGATTCCCATAAACATAAGCTTGATATGCCATTACTTAAACTTGATGTGAAATTTGTTTTTCCTATGTATGATGGCGAAGTTAATGATGAGAGACTTGATAACTAGGTTAGACAAATGGAGGTATATTGTAATGTGCAAAAAATCAAAGATGAGGCAACCAAAATCAGATTGGCATTGTTTCGTCTTGAAGGCACAACTCTCATTTGGTGGCAAAGTAAGATGCAACATGGAACTCAACAAGTTGGTAATATTTTTCCATCATGACATGATTTTATTTCCGGACTTAGAAACCATTTCTATCCATTGGGATATAAGGAAAATGATATAATTGAATCGAAAAGTCTTAAGTTATGAAAAGGACAATCGGTGCAGGAATATATAGATGAATTTTGTAAGATGGATTTGATGTTAGATGTTCCATTGACTACACAAGAAACTCTTATGAAGTATATAGGAGGTTTGTCTGCTTACATTCATAATACTGTATTTATGTTTGGACCTAATAATCTTGATGAGGTTTCTATCCAAGCAACATATATTGAAACAAGAAAAAATGGAGTTGGTGTATCAGGAAAATCATCTTCAAAGAAAGAAGGTAAAGGAAAAGGGAATGGGAAGAAAGCAAATTCAACGAAAGTGAAGGAAGAGAAGCTATCTTGCAAGCATTGCAAGAAAGAAGGGCACAATGATGAAATTTTCTGGCAATTGCACCCAGAGAAGAAACTGAAGTGTTCAAAGAGAGGAAAGGGAGGAAAAAAGTTGCAACAACAACACGACCAACAGACTTGGGATCAGATTCCAGTGATGAGTCTAAAATCACAGCAGTTGGTTTGACAAGTAAAATTGGCGATGGTTTTGATTCAAGAAGTAAATTGTTTCACATAAGGGTCATAATGAAACATACTAAGATCGATACATTGATGGATAGTGGATCTCAATCTAACTTAATTTTAGAGGAAGTGGTTAAACAATTGGGATTGACAACAAAGTTACATCATAAACCTTACTCACTAAAATGGATAAGCAACAATCATAAATTGCCCATAACAAAGCAATGCACTTTAAGGTTTACAATTTCATCAAAGTTTGTGGATGAGGTAACATGTGATGTGGTGCCACTAAATGAATGTGGAATGGTCTTAGGAAGTCCTTATTTATATGATCACGAATAAATCTTCTATAGGGAAAAAAAAATCAATATCACTTGTTTTAAGAAGGGAATTGAATATGTTGTACATGCTCATCATATAAAAGCAAATCAATATCTTCTAACAATGGAACAATTAAAGAAGACAACTTATGAAAACAATACACATATAATTATACCAAGTAAATCAGTTGATCTTAAGCATGAACATGAGATGGTTGTATGATGTGAGGTCAATCATACTTTGCTTCAAGATAAGTTAATGTCGTGCAAGCCCGTCAAACATGTTGGTTCAGTTTAAGTCATATTTTTGATACTGCTAATGTTTTCTACATGGATGGTAGTGGATTCAATAAGATGTGAACAAATTTAAATGGCCAACAATATGCTTTCAGTTGTCATGGTTATTATGCAATTGATTATGATGCGACAGGTGCACAAGACTGTGTTTAAAGACAAAGGACAAGTGGGGAGGCCTATCTCGCACTTGATGTCTAGTTAATATCCTTTTGGAGGATCAAAAGGTCTTAGTAGGGAGGAATGATACAAAATGGATCCAGGAAGGCCAAAATTTCAAATTTCTAGGAATTGGACGAAACCAACGCCATCACATAGTTCTCGTCGTGTCGATTCCAACAATATTTTTTTTTTCCGAAAATGGACACTGTATGGGGAAGTTATCGCGTTCTGAATTTTTTCCCAAACAAGCAAAAAAAGTCAAAGTCAAAGTCAACAGTCAAAGGACATACTGCTGACATCAAAAATACGTCAACATGATAGGGAAGATGATGTCATCATGATGTTAGCATGCTGATGTGGCAGCACGAGGGCCTGACACGTGTCAATTATTTTTGGCATTTTCAGATGCTGATGTGGCAGGTGACTGGATTGTACAGACACTGGCGTGGCAGTCTATAAAGTGACGTGGAAGGCTTAGGTCATGACATGTGGCAGGTGTGTCGACTATGTAGGTTGACTATGCACTGACTGGACTATACGGTGGAAAATCAGAGGGTGAGACGTGGCCCAATCACAAGGTGCCATGTGGCACCCTGGATGAGGCTAATGAGGCCCAATTCAAAAAAAAAATTCCCATTCCAGTGGATCAAAGCCTTGAACTCCTAGGTGAGAAACGACTTCACAAACCACACACCAACCATTCGGTCTATGTTGTTACTTGTTTATACATGTGGCGGATTTTGGTTTTCAATTTGAGTTAGCACGGAGTTTGGGGTCATCACTCGGTCGGTAGGGTTATCCCGCCGACCAAGGCGCTAGACCGCAGGGAAAACCTTCCACGTGACCACCAACAGAGGACCGAGGGCCAAGAACCAAGGACTCGACACATTTGGGGGGCTGGCACTCGACCACATGGATGACACATGACCAGGATCCAGAGAACAAGGGCCATAGGTTATGCCTTGTCACTTTAGGCACTGGCCACATGGGTTCCATGCGACCAAGAGCTTGGAGGAAAGGGGTGTGGCCCATATATTTTGCCAATTTGTGAGTTTTTTACTATACAAATGGATTTTTTTGTTATTTAGAGTGATTTTAATGGGATTTTTCCCATTATTGGAGGATCTGGAGCCCGATTTGAGGCCAGATCTTGGGAGGAAGTTGGGATAGGATCCCCAACATTTTATTATTATATAAAATAGGTTTTTTTGATAGTCCATAGAGGTTCAAATTAGCAAAATTATGCCAAGTTGTGAATCTTAAGCCATTTTTATGCAGGGAAGCCATTGAGGAAGCGAACTTTGGAGGCCATTTCAGGGAGCTACGCTCAACATTTTTCAGTGCCGTGAATTGTGTTGGATTCTTGAGGTCGAGAAGAACACACCCATACTTGTTTCTAATCCATTTGATGTACTTCTGATGTATTTTTGAAGCATTGAATATTAATAAGAAAGCCTCCCCCACTAAGACAAAGACCCAGAGACGTAGGAAACCTTTCCGAACTCCGTTATAAATCTTTGGCGTTATGGTTTGTTGTTCTTAGTGCTTGTTTTCTGTTCTGCATTCTTTATGATGGCTGTAAAATTATTTCATTGAATCTTCTTCTTCTCTTCAATTTATAAATGGTAAATCAACTCATGCATAAACTTAACCATAGTCTTTAAAAGATTAATTTCGAATCAGAAGCTCTGGAGCATATAAGCCCGTTTGATAAGAGGAGACTTTACAATATATTAACTCGCAATATGTCAAAAAATCAATTCATCATTTCAAAAAGCAACATAAGAAGATTTCAAAGGCGAGCTTATGTTGAAACTGATAGAGGAAGCAGATTTGAAAGAAATAAATCGAGAATCTTCAAGGCACTTGGCAGCAGAGGATGTTGGTAAAAGGGTTATTTCCAGGTTGCCAGGCAGAATTTTGGAATTCGATCCCAACATTCCCAGATTCTTAGGCAGAAGATCAACAACCAAATTTCTCTTAGATTAAAGGTATGATAACAACATCATATCATTTGAAGATTGGTAACATATCCATATTATTGAAGATCATTCCAGATTTTAAAAGAACTGATCATTTCTCTTATTTTTTGAGCTTGTCAATAGATTTGATTTTCTAAAATTTGTAAAATATTTTATTGCTCTAAAATATGGGTAATTGATTGTAATCATTTTATTTTTATATTTTGTTGTCTTAGATAGGATTCAAATCCCTTCTAAGTGGATTTGGAAGCTATCTGAAACTAATCCACATATCTATAAATGTAAGATGCAAGATCTTGAAAAAGAGGGGAGAGAGGCCTAAGAGAGGGACTTTGGGGAAAAAACCTGAGAATTCTTTGTTTGTAAATCTAAGGGAAATTCTTCTTGATATATTTCAACATCATATATATATGAAAATCTGGTTTATTAGTTTGTGTCTTCCAGTGTGTTTCTCCTTATTTTGAAAAGAACCTCTACATATTTCCTGTACATTAATATTTTAGTGTGCTTACTTTGTGTATGTGAAGTTCATTAAAATATCTAGTATTCATCCTTTGATTTTTTTGTTTGTTTGTGAATATTCTTCTTATGGATTATGCAGGTCTAATATGATAGTGAAGCATATGTTTTCCATATTCGCTCTCTTTATTCTTCTACCTACCTATGCCTTAAATATGCTTGTCTAATAACTGATTTGATTTCCTTTGATCGATGAAATATGTCAGGAGAATCCATGCCCAATGGCCTTGATCACTAATCTTGTATTTATTTTATTCTTCCACTTTGTGCTTTTCTTGACCCCGGCCTTCCCATTCGTGAAACTCAAAAAATAAACAAAACATTGCAATAACTAAGGTGCCCTATCTTTCCCCTTAGCAATTAGGGATAACATATACAATCAAAGTACTTTGTTTATCATTCCCATGAATGTTTCTAGGATATTAGTAAGACAAATGGCATTACAGATTATTTAAACAATCCTTGGTGCATTTTGAAGGTTATCTTCCATCTATCTTTTAGCTTGATATAGATACAATGCAATCAAAATGGAGGTCGATCTTCCAAAAGTTATTAATTCCTTTTGTCCAAATTTGGGGGGGGGTTCAAATTTTTGAGTCTAATGGTGTTTGTCAATTTCTTCAAGTTTTACCCATAAATAGTAATTTCCCTCATTTGTGATGGTTCTCCTTTAGCACAATTTTCCTTGTGTTAGGTTCATTTAAGTCCAAGTGGGTAAGGGGTCTTGGAAATACTACTTTTTTTCTTACATTGCCTACATTGTTTTGAAATTGATAATTATTTGAGTCCAACAAAAGGTAGTGGAGTTAAAGTTTCCTTCTCATTCATCTGCAACTTCCTAGACTTCAAACACCCATCCATGTCATATTTCATAATCTTTTGGGTTCATTAGGAATGATATGAAATGTTTCCTCCTTATCTCCTAAATATTCAAAGAGTTTTCCATTACCTATTAAAGTTCCATTTTATAAAGTTTTAGGTATGTGGAAAATTAAGATAAATGGGCATAAACAAACGTTTCATTTCAAGTGTGAGTAATTCTCCTAAATGTTGTAAATCATGACATATGTTAGTAGATGGTGGGAAATTGAATGATTAATGTTGGCCATATGGAGAACCAACACAATAGTGGAATTACCCCCTTGGCATGATGAGGGAAAATCATATATTTTCACATGGAAGCCCATTGGATTGACACATCGTGATTTTGGTGTTAGTAGGGGTAAGTGGTATACACCTGGACCAATCATAATAAAACATGGAAACATGTGATATTAGTA
>ML808318.1:98840-115886 GCA_009831015.1 Picea engelmannii | reverse complement strand
ACTATGAATTTGTTGTTTCCTATCAGACATTGAGCACAGGAAAAATAGTTTCAAAATTTCATCTCTAGGATGGATTTTTATGCCATCTCATCCTTTTGTATGTTCCTTCAAGAGAGCATGCAAATGTGATATGGGAATCTCATTAGAGCTGAGAAACATGAAATTTTGGTGTAGACAAAATAGTGGCATTACTACAAAACCATTTTTATTGGAAGAAGCTTCTACAAGATGTCCATAAGTACATTAGATTCTGTATTTCCTGTGACATTTCCAAGCCCCCCATCAAGAAACAAGGGCTATACACCCCTCTTCCTACTACAAATAGGCCATGGGATTCCATCTCCATGGATTACATGCTCGGTCTACCTTCAATCAAGCATGGGAATGATTGTGTCTTCATGGTCGTTGATTGATTCTCTAAGATGGTAGTTTTGGTACCCTGCAAGAAGAGCATCACAACCGAGGTCACTGCCAAGATCTTATTTGAACATGTTTGGGTTCATTTTGGGCTCCCACGAACCATTGTCTCATATCAAGATAGTAGGTTCTTAAGCACTTTTTGTTCTAGGCTATGGTCAATGATTGACACCAAGTTGATCAAATCAATTTCCTTCCACCCACATACTGATGGAAAAACAAATGTAGTGAATGGGATGATTTTCCATATCTTGAGGATGTACAATCCCAAACATCCACATACATGGGGTGAAAGCCTTCCTTATGTTCAACATAGCTACAATAGATCCATCCACAAATCTATTGGCCACATCCCTTTTAATGTGTGCTTGGGGGTTCCAACCATTGCCCCCCATTAACATAGCTATTCCCATTGCAACTGTAGAGGAAGAGTCCTCCCATGCTCAGATCAAGGTTGATCGAGCAGTCAAATTTTTTGAGGGAATCTAGCACATCCAACAACAAGTTCATCATATTTTGCAGAAAACCACTGCCAAGTACAAGAAACACCATGATCAGCATTGGGTACCACACAAGTTTCAAGTGGGAGATAAGCTATGGTTTCATTTGTAGAAAGAGAACTTCAGAAGACCACATCAAAATCTATGCCCACTCCAATATGGGCCTTGCACCATCACCAAGACTGTGGGTGAGAATTATTTTGAACCAAGTATTCCTCCTTTCCTTGGCTTGCACTCAGTACTTAATGTGGAACTTCTTCGACCATATTTTCCACCTATCCTGTAAACATAGGATGCGGTCAAGCACTTGGCCCCTACAGAACTCAATACTAACTACATTAAATAGGTGACAATTGATCGGGTCATGGAAACCAAGATGAAGGGCACCCGTTGTTGGAAAAGAATTATGGAAATAATATGTATGAAAATCCTAAGTATAGAAGATGTGTGAGGAAGAAAAAGGAATACAATCAAGGTTCAAGAGTGCACAGTTGAGGCACATTCAGGGTTACAGTGCACACTGAGAAGAATAAAGAAGATGAATAAAGAAGAAGAATAAAGAAGGGAATACACAAAGAGAATAAAGTGGAAAAAAAAGGAAGGATGACAGCTTGATGTGATAAATATATAAGGAAGCACAAAAGAAGGAAGAAGAATAGTCAAAGTGAAAAAGTAGCACGTAGACGAAAAATCAAGAATGCAGCTTGAACAACAAGACAACTTGAGTTATCATGAATTGTAATAGGGTTTTTGGGATGACAAAAGTAGGATTTTAAGCCCTAGAATTTATGTATAAATATGTAAAGGGTTGGGAGAATATGGTTATTTGGACTATTTATCTCATGTGTTGTTAAAGAAGAGAGTGATAGTATAGACTGGGAGGAAAAGAGTCTATGTCTAAAGGTCGAGGAGACATTGCGGAGAGAGAGAGAGGCTTGCAATGCATAACGACTAGTATAGGAGAAGGAAAAGATAACATGATGTATCTTTGTAAGCACAATGCACAAGCCTGAGACAATTGTATAAAGAATAATAAAGAAGCCATTTGTTGTGGACATAGCCCAAAGTTGGGTGAACCACGTTAACTATTGTGTTTATGTGATTGGTCATGGATACTTTCTTGATGCATGTTAGACTAGAATTATTCTTTGTATGATCATTGCGTGATGGTTATCAATGCTACAATATGTGGTTTCTGGTATAATATGAAGTATAATGGTAATACATAACTGAATTCACTAAGTAACCTAAGAAGGCCAAATACAGAAAATTATGCGCAGAAAAGATAAGTAAGAATGACAAAGATACCTCCCATTCCCTGACTACTATAGAAATGTGGTTCTTGTAACCCCAATAGATACCTCGCGTGATCGGCTAGACCATTCTGACGGGGTATTGAGCACCCCAAATAGAGATTGTATGCAAACATTGCGCCCTCAGGAAATTGATGTATTAGCTACCCCCATTGGGGCCCACAAACCTTTTGGTGTTTCATCTTCCAAGGTTAGGGTTTTGGATGTTTAGGGTTTTCTCATTTATGATTTATGTTAAAAATTGGATCCTCATTGTGATCAACTTCTTTGTATTCCAAATAGTCATTAATAGAATTTGAGTATTATTGTATTACTGTGTTCCTTGCAATATCTCTATGTATATTCTTGTAATATCTTTTTTATATTTCTTCCATCGTGTCATTATCAAAATAATATGGATCAATGGTATCAGAGTAGTCTGCTCCTTATCGTTCTTAGTGCATGTCCCCGACAAGGTCATGGTATAGAGATATGGGTCTCAAGCTTATTTCTCTTGGGGAAAACTATTCTCGCCTACCCAAGCAACCTACCATGGCGGAAGAAAAGAGGGATGATGGAGCAAGAGATCCTTTCAAATTTATTCTCGAGGAATCCCTTACGTGACAAGGGAACAAGATGATCGATGATTTCTCCCAGATCCTTCAACGGATGCCGAAAAAAATGGAGGCACCTTCAACCAGGAGTCACTTCATAGGTGAAACACCCTTTAAGGTGCAAGTTAAATTTTATATTCCTTTGTTTTAATGCCAGATAAATGCCACCACTTTGGAAAAATGGTTAAGCCTACTAGAGGGTTATTTCTCTATCAAAAAATTTTCCAACAATGAAAAAAATCACCTTTGTGATCCTTAGGGCCCTTCCCCATCTCATATATTGGTGGGAGACTTACTGTGGGAAACATGTTGGCGCAGCCGCACTCCTCGGAGCATGCCCACTCACACAGGATCTTCTTCTCCACGGCCCGAAGAACTCCAAGATTCTTCAATTTCCTTATCGGGAAATCTGCACCCATAGATTCTCTTCGGCGCGATCCCCCTTTCTTTAGTTATCGGAGGATCAGAACTCGCGACTTCGCAAGTTCATTATCGATCTCTAGGCTCTCGAATCCTCGAGACTTGATGGCCAGTCAATCGCTGAATTTCTCTCTCCTCTATCGGGACTTCGGCTCTATCGCGACTTCGCAACTCGCGATACCAAGCACTCAGTTTTCCAACTTCCGATACCCGATCCGCTGAGACGCCGATGCGTACGTGTGTTGACTTTTCAACGATCCCTTATCTCATCGGGACTTCGGACTTCGCAGGATCGCGAATCCTAACACCAATATTTCGGGACTTCTCGTAATGAGATCTCGATGACTTCGTGCCACCTGTACTACACTTCTCCGACTCCCTGTGGCCCACACTATCTACGCAGCCGTCAGGATATCATGTATTGCAATATCGCGATCCCCTTTACCAAATCTCCGCCTCTTTTCTCGTGAGATTCTGATAAGCGATTTCGCGATCTATCCAACGGCCCTGATGGACTTGGATCAATGAATCTGCTCTCCTGAAATTCTAGCCTCTTCCACACTTGTACTGTAACCTCCCTGCACCTCCACGAGATCCGACGACTCACGGTGATTCATGAAATATCCTCAAAGGATTTAGTCCATCCACCCTTCCTGATGGGAATCCACGAAATGACTAAGTGTCTCTCCACGAGACTCATTGTTTGCTCGCCAACCTGCAACACTCTTGCAACTTCAAGTCGCAACTTATCTGAGATGTCCTACAAAGAACTCGAAGGCCTATCCTTCTTTGGCTATTTCCAAGGCTCGTAAGTCCTCTGAGAAATTCTTGCACGCACTCCTTGGGGCAACCCTTCAACAACTATCTAAATGTTGAAGTCTTCTTCGAATTTGCGCACACCTGCAGCATCATTCTTCTAACACTTCCCTCAGGTTCGTAACCCTGAGACCTTTAACTAGCTTGCGCACTCCTTGCATGGCTTCTGTGCCCAACTGCACCTTCGAGGAAATGAGATTTTTTTTTATCTCTAATTGAACCCTTCTGTCAACTCACTCCTTGCGGACAATTCGACTGCACTCCTTGTAGGAATCCTCTGGCTCAATTAGAGAAACAATTGAAACTCGTTCACTCTTCCTTTAAGACTCCAATTCCACCATGAAATCACATACACAACATATAAAAGAAAATGTATGACAGGAAGCAAACGTTCGTGATCATAACATCAATACACAGAGAAACAACACAAACCATGAATTTAAAACAAAGCTTTCTTCTTATTAATTCAAATGTCTGTACATGGGTGTTCTTACACACAATTTATCTGCATGCTCTCTTCTGCTTCTTCTCATGCGCTGCTCAGGGGGTTATGTTACAATGATACAATGAGGGTGTCTATATCCGTTTTCCCTCTTGGACTCTAAAGCTATCAAATCTAAAATTAAATTCTACCTACTTGCATATACTATCTTAAATGTCATCTATCTACCTAAGGACGAGAGCTTAAATTCTCAAATTCCAAATACAATATAAAAGTGTGTCTCCTCTTAAATGACACATTTAAGATCGCGCAACAACTTCCAGGGTAATTTCAAAATTTGCACTGGCTTATCCAGCTGTCTTCCGCTCCCGCGTTGGCTCGCTTGATGTGCTGGCGATGCTCCCGCATCACATGTCAAGGATGAGTTTTCAAGTTTTGGACCAGGACCCACTTGGGAAGATTTTGTTGATGCCCTCAAAGAACAATATTACCCTATTGAAAACTATGACAACCAATACATGATATGGACCACACTATATGACGAAAGGGGCCAAATAGTTTCGGAGTTCACAAATACCTTCCATACCTTGCACACCAATATGGGTATCAAATACTCTGAGCACCATATGGTTCTAAAATACCATGGGTCTCTATAAAGGTACATACAAACCAAGATGGATTTTTTGTACATCTTGTCATTGGGAGGTCCCTTATCGATATGTCATCAAAATCAAGAAGATATTTAAGAAACAAAACAAGTGGAGTTCAGGTCTGGAAATACGTAATAGTAGAGTTATGGTAAGGGTGTCCCTACCCCTATGGAAAAGGATAGAGTGGGGATGACCAATCCAAGCCACCAACAAAGAAGGGTAATGGGAAGTTGAAGAAGGACAGTGGAAACTGGTCCAAGTTCCACAAAATCCCTTGGCACAATATTGATGAATGTCGCTCCAAATAGTCATTAATGGATGAGATGAAAGAATTAGGGTTAGATGCTAATCTAGACTCTGATTCACAACCGGAAAGGTAAAATGGATCATTGACACAGCACAAAGTGTCACCATCTCTACCACAAAATTCCATCCAGAGGAACCAGAGTAGCTTGAAGAAGGGGAACACCTCTTCCACTCCAAATGTGGGTGAAGGGGACCCCACTCCATTTCATTGTTGGCAACAGTAGATAGAATAACCTAATATTAGTAGAGGTCATCAAGAGCTTGAAGTTGACAATGAAACTACATCCTAATCCATACACCATCGGTTGGCTCAGCCAAGGATGAGACATCCACGTCAACCAACAAAGTCGCATGCACTACGACATCAAATCCTTCAAAGATAAGGTATTGTGTGATGTTTCCCCCCTTAAATTTTGTGATGTTTTGTTAGGAAAACCATATATGTGGAAGCCTCATGTTGTTTATGAATCTAGGCCATGTAGTTTCATTGTTACTTTGGGAGATCAACTCTATAGGGTACTGGAGGTAGTCCCAACTATTGCAATCTCTTTGATCTCCACAAAGTAGTGAGGAAAGGTGGCCTTTTAGACTGGGATATTTTTCCTATGTATGGTTCAGTCAAAATGTGAATGGAAAGTCACTGCAACCACAAAAAACTCTGCACGAGGTCTGTTTGCACAACAACAACATGTGGGAAATATAGTAGAAGAACACAAAGACATGCTTGCCTTGCCTACTAGGGTGCCTATGCACTGTTAGGTAAAACACTGAATTGATTTGACACCCAATGTTCCTCTTCCTAATGAACCTGTATATAGGCATTTTGTTATGGAGAATGGAGAAATCAAATGCAATATCCAAGAGCTAATTCTCAAGGGCCACATTAGACGAAGCTCCTCACCCTACGGGAGCCCAATTTTTCTAGTACATAAGAAGGATGGGACATGGAGACTTTATATTCATTACAAATCCATGAACAATATTAGAGTCAAGAACCAATACCCAATCCCCTGGATTGGTTATCTTCTCAATCAACTCAAGGGAGACAGGTTTTTCAGTAAGATTAATCTTAAGTCAGGATACCACTAGGTGTCGATTGAGCAAACTAATGTATGGAAGACAACCTTCAAGTCTAAATAAGATATTTTAGAGTGGTTGGTCATGCCTTATGGCTTGAGTAATTCCCAGACCACATTCATGCGGATGATGTATGACACATTGTGACCATTCACAAATCCTTTGTGGCCATATATATAGATGACATCCTCTTTAACAAAATTTGGGAGGAACATTTGAAGCATATTAGACAGGTCTTGAGCATCCTACAAAAACACAAGTTATATGACAATTTGGAGAAGTTTTCCTTAGGTATGCAGAGAATATAGTATTTGGGATACATCATGGATGATCAGGTTTTGCATGTGGATCCATATAAGATCCAAGTCATCCGTGATTAGACAACTCTAAAGACAATGACTGAGCTCCACAACTTCTTGGGCCTCGCCAATGTCTACCACCGGTTTATGTTGGGGTTCTCTCATATCGCTTGGGCCCTATTCTAGGTGACCAAGGGTGAAGTAAAGGCCAAGTTTTTGTGGGCTGTATCCCAACAAAAATAATTCAAGGATTTGAAATTCTTCATCTGCTCAACACATGTCCTTATTCTTCCATACCTACAACAACCATTTGAGATTCAAAAAAATGTGTCATATTATGCTATCAACATAGTCCTCACTCAACATGGGAATATGGTATCCTATCACAGTGAAACACTCTTTGATGTTGTTCACATATACCCCACCTACAACAAAGATATGTACTCAACTATGTAGGAATGTCGATAGTGGAAGCATTACATTGTGGGGAAAGAAACGATCATCCACATTGATCACAAGCCTTTGTAACTCATGTAGACACAAGGACAGATAAAAAAGGACTACCATCATAAGTGGTCCACATACCTGTAGCAATTCCACTTGAACATCAAGTATAAGATAGGAAAAACCAACTATATCATGTATTTCCTCAATTGACCCCTGGTTGTGGCGCTAACCACAGTTCTTAACTCCTATGGGCATGAGATGTCTGGGTCGCCACAATTATACAATATTGACTTTGACTTTCTCGTTGCCTATCAGAAATTGAGCACAGAAAAAATAGTTCCAGAATTTCATCTCTAGGATAGATTTCTTTTCCTTCTCATTCATATTTATGTTCCTTCAAGTGAGCATGAAAAGTTGATCTAGGAATCTCATTACAATAGAGAAACAAGACATTTTGGTGTAGAAAAAATAGAGGCAGTACTACAAAATAATTTTTATTGGTTGAAGCTTCTACAAGATGTCTGTAAGTACATCAGATCCTACATTTCTTGCGCCATTGCCAAGCTCTCCATCAAGAAACAAGGGATATACACCCCAATATGGTCACCAATTTTGTTACAAGGAAAATATCTCTATGGCTAGGGGAAACCACAATAGAAGGAAATGACTATAGAAATCAACTCTATTCCCAAGTATGTTATATAAACACATATTCTAGAAATACAAGATAAAAGGCCTACTTCATCCAGACGTTCGATGAAGTCCATCGTTGAGCATTTGATCCAAATCAATATACCTGCAACTAGTCCTCAAAAACCAAGCAAAGAAATCATATGGTGATAATAAATGATGTTAGCACATTCAATAGAATAATCCATTAACATTCATAACAAATATGCCCATGGAATAATAATTCAAATATTTTCAAGATATCAATTGGACAAGAAAAGAGTATTTATATTAATATATGATCAGCAGAAGTGAATAAGTTACAGACTTCCATGTCAGCACGGTTCAGAACCAAGAAACTAAGTTCCTTCCAGTCGGGCCTTGACCACTTCAATCCTCCACCAAAGGAAAGCTCATGTAAGAGAGACAATGGAGTTCTCACTCAATAAGGGAAGAGCTTGGAGACTGAACACTGTGTTCAGACTTAAAGGACAAAAGGATGCAAACTCAATGTGAAGTGAATAATTCCTCCAGAGTAATGTTTCTCTCAAAGTTGATTTCTTTCTCTTCTTTTCCATAGCTCGAAATTGGCCCATTTATAGCCTTCAAATGGAACTCAAGGGTTGAGTTAGAATGTTTCAAGTATATGGAAGGCCAAGGATCATTGATCTCCTATTGTGACATGGAAACCCAACACCATTTTTCATTTTTGGGCACATTTCCTGATGTATGCGGGTTGTAGTGGTGCAACCTACATATACGCATGTTGTATAGTAGGCAAGCTGCGTATATGTGGAAAAATGTATTTTTATCTCTGGGATTTGCAAAAATGGATTAAAAGTATGCATAGGGAAATGGAAAAAGGCCTTCTGTGCAATATTGCATAGGGTGAGGAAAATATTTCTATAAAAACCTACTCCAAATAGGCTCTGGGAATCCATCTCCATGGATTACATGTCATGTCTACCTTCAACCAAGCATGGGAATGAATTTGTCTTCATGGTAATTGATTAATTCTCTAAGATGGTAGTTTCGACACACTGCAAGAAGAGCATCACAACCGAGGTCACTGCCAAGATCTTGTTTGAACATGTTTGGGTTCATTTTGGGCTCCCACGAACCATTGTCTCATATCAAGATAGTAGGTTCCTCAACAATTTTTGGTCCAGCCTATGGTCAATGATGGACACCAAGCTGACCAAATAGATTTCCTTCCACCCACAAAATTATGGAAAAATAGAAGTAGTCAACGAGATGAGTTTCCATATCTTGAGGATGTATAATCCCAAACATCCACATACATGGGATGGAAGCCTTCCTTATGTTCAACATAGCTACAACAGATCCCTCCACAACTTTATTGGCCACAAACCTTTTCAGGTGTTCTTGGGAGTTCCAACCATTGGCCCCCATTGACATAGCTATTCCAATTACAATTGCATAGGAACAGTCCTCCCATGCTTAGACTGAGGTTGATCGAGCATTCAAATTTTTTGAGGGAATCTAGCACATCCAACAACAAGTTCATGATATTTTGCAGAAAACCAATGCCAAGTACAAGCAGCACCATGATCATCATCGAGTACCACATAATTTTCAGGTGGGAGATAAGGTATGGTTGCATTTGTAGAAAGAGAACCTCAAAATATCACATCAAAAAATATTCCCACTCCAATACGGGCCTTACACCATCACGAAGGCTGTGGGTGAGAATTATTTTGAATTAAGTATTCCTTCTTTCCTTGGCCCTCACCTGGTACTTAATGTGGAAATGCTTCAATCATATTTTACACCTCTCCTGTAAACTTTGGATGAGGTCGAGCACTTGGCCCCTACAGAACTCAATATAGACTGCATTAAATAGGTGATAAATGATTGGATCATGGAAACCAAGACAAAGGGAACCCGTTTTTGGAAAAACATTATGGAAACAATATGCATGAAAATACTAAGTATAGAAGTTGTGCAAGGAAGAATAAGGAATACAAGGAAGGTTCGAGAGTGCGTAGTTGAGGTGTATTCAGGGGTACAGTGCGTAGTGAGAAGAATAAAGTAGAGGAATAAAGTAGAAGAATAAAGCAGGGAATAAACCAAGAGAATAAAATAGACAAAAATAAAGGATGATAGCTCGACGATATAAAGATATAAGGAAGCACAAAAGCAGGAATAACAATAGTAAGAGTGCAAAAGAAGCATGTAGATGGAAAAGAAGGTAAAATAATCTCGAACAACAAGTCATATTGAGTTATCATGAATTGTAATAGGGTTTTTGGGGTGAGAAAAGTAGGGTTTTAAGCCCTATAATTTATGTATAAATATGTAATGGGTTGGGAGAATAAGGTTCTTCGGACTAGTTCTCTCATGTGTTGTTAAAGAGGTGAGTGATAGTATAGACTAGGAGGAAAAGAGTCTATGTCTAAAGGTCGAGGAGATGTTGGAGAGAGAGAGAGAGAGAGAGAGAGAGAGAGAGGATTTCACTACAGAACGACAAGGCTAGGAGAAGGAAAATATAACATGATGTATCTTTGTAAGAACAATACACAAGCTTGAGACAATTGCATAAAGAATAATAAATAATCTAGTCATTGTGGACGTAGCCCAAAGTTGGTTGAACCACTTTAACTACTGTGATTATGTGTATTTTATGTGATTGATAATGGATACTTTCTTGATGCATGTTAGAATAGAATTATTCTCTATATGATACTTGCGCAATGGTTATGAATGCTACAACATGTGGTTTCTGGTGTAATATGAAGTATAATGGTAATACATAATTGAATTCACTAAGTAACCTAAGAAGGCCAAATATAGAAAAACGTTTGCAGAACAGAAAAGTAAGAATGACAAAGATGATCACCTCCCATTCCCTCACTACTGCAAAAAATCGATTCCTGCAACCCCAATAGATACCTCAGGTGAGACTTCACTTGCATGCAAGTGATGCTGAAAGGGCCAGTGTCTGAAGGGTTTTTGTTGGTCAAGATAACTCAAACCTAGGGTATTACAATCGTGCGCAATGCCAACAAATGGTTTTGTTTATGGGACCCACAATATGTGATTGATGGAATGTTTTGGAGTTTGAATAAGAAAGAGATATTATAATGGTTAGAAGGGAAGGAATGAGAGTTTACTCAAAAAGAGAATAGAAACCCTCAGTTGAGCGACACACAATGGATGAAAAATTATGTGCACACAGAGCTGCATGAAACTTTCTTTGGTGAATTTTCTATTATTCTAACTTAGTGGTTAGAAAAACTAGTAGAAAACACTGGAAGGTACTGAACTGTAGCACCAAGGAATTGGACTACTAAGTTGATAAGAAAACTAAATTTTGTAAGTAATCAAACTTCTTGCGTAGTTTATTTTTGGCTAGATAGTATATTAGGATGATATATTACAAAATTTCTATTATATTGTACCCAATCATAGAATGTTGCAGAAAGGGACTTCTTCAAAGGTTTGTGTGGAAGGTTCATGAAATCATTGGGTACATGGATAAATATGTTGTTGTGTGACAAGTGCATGATGACAATGGAGTTTAATTTATAAGGGGCTTCACACACATAAGGAAACTGGGGGATGATAAGACAATAGTCTAAGGAAATGCGAGAATGAAGGAAGTGATGAAGAAAGAAGGGAGGGACTAAGGATGCAGAGAACCGAAGAGCATATACCATAGGAAGAATATGAGTTTGGATAGCTACATAGAGGAAGAAGGTATAAAAGGGGAAAGACTAGGGTTGAAAAAGGAGAGCCATGCAACGAGATAGAGGGGAGAGGACCTTGTGCAATAGTCCAAATCATGGAAATACCACACATAAGAGGAGAGGAAGAGGAGTTACATTCCAACCCTATAGTAGAAGATTCATTGAATCCTACTAAGACCAGATCCCGCGTCGAATCCATGACCCCATGTGCTTCACCACAATCTAAGATAAAAATTGAAGACTTATCAAAAGCACTCATAGTTAGCAAGGGAGGACAAAGTAGTGGAAATAAAAGTAGTGGAAGCAGTGCATAGAGTCATAGTCAACCAATATCAACAAGAGGAGGGAGTACACAATGAAACATGGTAGGGGTATATAAATCCCTCACAATGCTTGAGTTCCAGGGGGTTGGGTCAGAGGACCCGAAACAACATCTATTTGTCTGCGAGACAATTTGGGTTGCAAAGTGACGTAGCCTCACCCGCAGGCACGCCCGCTCATAGGACCTTCTCCTTCTCTTGTCCCGAAGAACTGGAAACTTTCTTCTATTTCCCTATCGGGAAATCTGTACCCACAAAATTCTCCGTGCGATCCCCTTTCTTTGTTTATCGGGGAATTAGACTTCGTGGGTTCGCGATGTCAAAGGTCAAGCACTGGGCTCTTGAATCCCCGAGACCTGATGACCATTCAACGCTAACCTTCTCTTCCCTCTGTCAGAACTTCAGCTATCATGATTTCGCCTCTCGCGATGCCAAGCAACTCGGTTCTCCGACTCCCGATGCCCGATGCACCAAAATTTCGAGGTACATGTGCGAGTTGACCTTTCCACTTCCCGTCACTCCTATCGAGATTTCAGACTTCGTGGGATCACGAATCCTAATACCAAAATGTTCAGGACTTTACTTTCCCTAAACTCCGATACGGTGTGCCACCTGTTTTCCACCAACTCTGCTGTGGCCCCACACAAATTCCACTAGCCGTCGGGATATCGCGTTTCGCGATTCCACAATGCCAGAGTATCCTACCCTCAAGACTCTTGATACGCCGAACCCCGACTTCTTTGGATCTTCTGACATGCGTCCCAATTTGATGAACGGTTTTGAGTCCGTCGGAATATCGCGGATCACGATATCGCAATTCCTGTTGCAATATTTTGGAGGTTTGATCTACGAAACTCCGATGCACGATATACGTGTAGATCCAATGACTCTCAATGTTTCGCGAAATCTCCTCGGAGAATTTCGATCGTTCGTTCTTCCCTTCGTAATCCACGAAATGACTAAATGTTCCTCTGCGGAACCCGTCCACTTGCGTGTAACTTGCGACACTTCTTGCAATCCTTCCAGGCACGACTTGTCTACGTTGTCCTTTGACAAACTCGAAGGCCTATCCTTCCTGAGATTTTATCACAGTTTTAAGTCTTTAGAAAGAAAACCTCTTTGCCTGCACTCCTTGCGGCAAACCTTCAATCACGTCTAAGTGTTGAAGCTCCTTGACTCTGCGCATGTCTGCAGCAGCAGTCTCTTAATGCTTCACTCAGGTTTCCAACCCTGAACTTTTACCTGGCCTACGCACTCCTTGCACGGCTCCTGTGCTCAATTGCACCCTTGGGATAAATGAGAGAAACATTTAAACTACCTAAGCCTTCTGTCAACACACTCCTTGTGGACACTTCGACTACACTCCTTGCAGGAATCCTCTGGCTCAGATAGAGAAACAATTGAAACTCATTCTATTATCCTTTCAGATTTCACTTTCAAACATGAAATCACATACACAGCATATAAATAAAATGCATAACAGGAAAACAAATACTCATGAGCACATCATCTAACACACATACACAGAGAACAGACACAAAACCATGAATCTGAATCAATTTCTTCTATTAATTCAAGATCTGTACATGGGTGTTCTTCTAGAGCTCTCTGCTATTCTCCTGTGCTCTTCCTGCTTAAATAATCATGCTCAGGCTTATGTTACAATGATACAATGAGGGTGTCTATATCCGTTTTCCCTCCAGCTCCTAAACTGTCTAGTCTAGAATTAAAATCCTATCTACCTGCATTAACTATTTTAAATGCCGTCTATCTACTAAGGATGAGAGAGAATCGCTCAAGGTCCAACACAATATACAAAGTGCACCTCATTAAATCTGCTCATTAATGTTTGCGCAATAGTTTCAAGGTGAAATTCAAAAAGAAATTGTGCTGGCTTGTCCAGTTGTCCTCTGCTTCCACGTTAGCTCGCTTGACGTGTGAGATGCTCCTGCATCATACTCCCTCGCTTGAAAATTTTCATGGGCTCCTATCCATGAGCTCCTGCACAATCTGTCCATGCTTCTGTATCTCTGCTTCACTTTCCCAGCTGACATCTTCAACTAGATGGTTCTTCCACTTGACCAGATACTCAAAGTATTACTTTCGCCTGGTCCTCTTGCTCACTCTCTTATCCATTATGCATTCCATCTGTGGCTTCTCTGCAACTGGCATCTGTTTCATCCACTGGATCCCTGGCTGCACATCTCCAATCTTTGCTTCTCCATCTCTGTATGGGTACAAATCTGAGATGTTGAATATCGGAGATATTCCGATCCCATTGGGTAATTCAATCTCATAAGCATTCACCCCAAACTTCTTCAAGACCCTACATGCCTCGATTTTCTTCATTTTCATCTTGTTGTATGTTCCCCTCGGGAACCTTTCCTTTCTCAAATGTGCCAGAACTAGATCACCAACCTCAAATTGAAGTTGTCTTCTGTGCTTATCTGCTCTGCGCTTGTATTCCTGGCTTGATTTCAACAACCGCTCCTTCACCTGGTTGTGAAGTTCTTTCTTCGCCTTTGCAAATTCTTCTGCACTAGCGCTCCTAGTCGCAGTCTGTTCTGAATCCCTCAGTTCAGAAACTCCTCTTGGATGCGTGCCATAAACAACTTGAAATGGACTTTTTCCTGTGCTCCTGTTCACTGAGTCATTATATGCGAACTCTGCCTGTGGTAATATATTGTCCCACTGGCTGTGGTGCTTCGCCACCAGGCTCCTCAACAAGTCTCCCAGACTTCTGTTGACTACTTTCGTCTGTCCATCCATATGAGGATGATAAGTTTAACTAAACATCAAATTAGTTCCTAGCTTCTTCCATAAGGTCCTCCAAAAATGTCCTATGAATTTCGTATCTCGATCTAAAACTATACTCTTCGGCAACCCATGAACTTGAATGACCTCTTTGAAAAACAGATTTGCGATGTGAGTCACGTCACTGGTTTTATAGCATGGAATGAAGTGTGCCATCTTGGAAAACCTATCCAACACCACAAAGATTCAATCAACACCTCTTTGTGTTCTTGGCAACCCCAATACAAAATCCATGCTTATCGCATCCCACGGCCTTTCTGGTATGGGCAATGGCTGATAGAATCCCACATTCTGCTTTCTCCCCTTCGAATGTTGGAAAATTATACATCTATCTACAAATCTCTTGACCTCTGATTGCATCCCTGGACAAAAGTATGATTCATTCAATTTTGCGAACGTCTTGTCATGACCAAAATGTCCTGCCAATCCCCCACTGTGTTTCTCCTTCAGCAAGTTTTCCCTCATGGAGCATTTCGGAATACACAGTTGATTGAATCTGAGCAACAATCCTTCCTGGATCATGTAGTCTATCCAAGGAATTCTATCTCTGAGAACTGGATTCTCATCTGCTTCATACGCTTCTCCAAAATTTGGATCGCTTGCGTACATGTCCCTGAGATCCTCAAAACCCAATGTTTTGACTCGGAACTCCTGCAACAATAAACACTTCCTGCTCAAAGCATCAACAACCTTGTTAGCAGTACCAGAAATATGCTTAATCACAAAAGTGAAATTATGCATATACTCAACCCATTTGGCATGTTTCTGATTCAACTTCTCCTGTTGAGTCACAAACTACAGTGAATGATTGTCACTATACAAAACAAATTCTTTCGGGATCAAGTAATGCCTCCATTTTTTCAACGCCTGTATGATAGCATAGAATTCTTTATCATACGTGGAGTATTTCAATTTTGCCTCATTCAGCTTCTCGCTGAAGTACACTATCGACCTGTCTTCTTGAATCAAGACTGCCCCTATCGCAAATCCGCTTGCGTCACATTTCACTTGAAACGTCTTTTGGAAATCTGGAAACACCAAAACTTGTTGTTCCGTGATCTTCTGTTTCAACAAATTGAAACTCTTTTCTACCTCTTCTGTCCAGTGAAAATATTTATGCCGCTTCTTCGCTGTATCCATCATCGCTGCACTAATTCCACTGAAATTCCTGATGAATTTTCGGTAGAAACTAGCCAAACCATGAAAACTTCTCACCTCGAATACATTCCTTGGTGATGGCCAATTCTTGATCACTTCCACCTTATCCGGATCCATCCTCAACTCATTCCCCGAAATAAAAAAACCCAAGTAAATGAGCTCTCTCTTCATGAATGAGGATTTTTTCATGTTTATCAACAACTTCTCCTATTGTAGCCTCTGCATCACTGTAGCCAAATGATTCAAGTGTTCTGTCACTGATTTACTATAAATCAGTATGTCATCCAAATACACAATGACAAATTTCCCGATGAACTCCCTCAGGACTTCGTTCATCAACCTCATGAAGGTACTTGGTGTGTTTTTCAAGCCAAATGGCATGACCAGCCATTCATACAAACCTTCGTTTGTCTTGAACGTTGTCTTCCATTCATCACCCTCTCTCATGTGAATCTGGTGATATCCGCTTTTCAAATCAATCTTTGAAAAATACCTTGCTCCACTCAAGCAATCCATCAGATCATCCATCCTCGGCAATGGAAATTTGTACCTGATGGTTATCTTATTAATCACCCTCGAGTTGGTACACATCCTCCAGCCTCTGTCTTTCTTCAGATTGAGTACTGTTGGAACAACACACGGACTCAAGCTTTCTCTGACCAAACCTTTGTCCAACAACTCCTGGACTTGCCTTTTAACCTCCTCATTCTCCTACGACATCAACCTGTACACGGATTTATTCGGCAAAATGGCTCCTGGTATGAGGTCAATGTGATGACTCACACTCCTCATCGGTGGAAACGAACAAGGTAATTCGTCCACTATGATGTCAATGAACTCTTCCAGCAGTTCCTTAACTTCATCCGGTAAATCATCCACTCTTGTGCTAGTCAGAACAATCCTTGGTTTCCGGACCACAAAGAATTGTGGATCTTCTTTCTTCTTCACCTCCGTAAGAAGATCCTTCCCACTCATGAGAAGTACTGTGTTGCTTACTTCCGGCTTCACCTCCTTATCCTTTATCGGAAGCAACATGTGTGTCCTCCCATTCTTCTCTAGGGTGTATGTGTTCATTCTCCCATCATGAATCACATT
>ML808318.1:81886-98812 GCA_009831015.1 Picea engelmannii | reverse complement strand
AATAGATGACAAACATCCATGGGAATAACATCACATAAGATCTTATCATTATATCCACCTATCTTGAATTCAACCAAGCATTGTTTAGTAACAGTTACCTGGTGTCCTTTATGTAGCCACGAAACTCTGTATGAGCTTAGATGATCAGTCATCTCCAGCTCCAGCTTCTCTACCATCTCTGTGGATACGATATTATCCATGCTACCACTATCAACAATGACCTTGCATACCCTATCCTTGGTCTTGCAAGTAGTCCTAAAGAGTCTGGTCCTTTGGAATGAGATTTCCTCCTCCTTCTCGGGTGTCAAAAGGAATTTTCGCATCATAAGCGATATTCTGCCTTCAGTGTCTTCGACCTCAACATCCCACCTCTGCGCCTCGGCGACGTGATCTTCTCCAATGTCCTTCTTTTTCTCTGGACACTCGTAAGACTTGTACCCATTTTTCCCGCATGTGAAGCATGTGATTACTCCACCTCTTCCTCTTCCTCTACCTCTGGTATGAGGAAATATATTGTTATCAGCATATCCTCTGCTCTACTTTGTATGCTTCCCTCTCTGCGAGGTTCCACCTCTCTCTGTATGAGTCTAAGGTTTCTTCCATTCCTCCTTGGGATTCAGATATTTGTCCTGGGCAACTGCTTTTCCTCTGGGCTGGCTTCTGCCTCGGCCCCTCTGACTCTGTTTTTGGCTCAGCTTCTCCTCAACTTTCAGAGCCATCTGATAAGCATCTTCCACCGTTCGGATGGTTACCATGCTCATCTCATCCTAGATATCATATCTCAGGCCATTCATGTATCTGGAAACTTTTTCATCATCGCTCTCCTGATGACCTGCCCTGATGTTCAGTCGATAGAATTCCTCATTGTATTCCTTCACTGTCATCATCTTCTGTCTCAGGTTCTGCATTTGCCTGAATAGAGTAATTTGATAATCTCTCGGGATGAACTTCGCCTTCAACTTTGCGATCATCCTGTCCCAACTTTTAATTTTTTGCTTGCCCTTGCAGCGTCTGTCATCTTGTAGCTCGTCCCACCACAATGCTGCATGTCCCTTCAATCTCGTGACAGCATGCTTGACTTTCTTATCTTCTTCGACATCTTCGTAGTCGAAGTAAGTATCCAGAGCTCTAATCCAATCTAGAAGCTCCTCTGCATCCAAGTTTCCCTCGTAAACTGGAATGTCCATCTTTGCTTTTGCACCCATCCTGGAAATAGCTTTGATTAGACGTTCATTGGCTTCATTCTCGGCTGCAACTTCCTCTTCATGTTCAGCCTCTATTTCGCTCTCAGAATCACTAAGATCCCCTGCACTGGTTGTGTGTCTTTGCACTGTCTCCATGTCCTCGAGTCTTGCTCGGAGATCATGCATCTGCCTCTCCATTTCTGGATTGGTTACCTACCTGCCTCTTCTTCTTGGCATTTCCCTATCCTCTGGATTAGGTGACTGACTCTCTCTCCTTGGCGGCATGGTGAATTCTCTTCTTCTCTGCTACAGAAAGAAAAGAATCTGTCTTAGCTCTGATACCAAAAACTGACGTTGTGTATCAGAGTACTCCTTACCCCTTATGCCTTCCTTGCCTGAAATATACAGACAAGAATCTGAAGCTCTGATACCAAAACCTGACGCAGCCACACCCACAGCCACACCCGCTCACAGGACCTTCTCCTTCCCTTGGCCCGAAGAACTGGAAACGTTCTTCTATTTCCCTATCGGGAAATCTGCACCCACATAATTCTCTGTGCGATCCCCTTTCTTTGTTTATCGGGGAATCAGACTTCGTGGGTTCGCGATGTCAAAGGTCGAACACTGGGCTCTCAAATCCCCGAGACCCGATGACCAGTCAACGCTAACCTTCTCTTCCCTCTGTCGAAACTTCAGCTATCATGATTTCGCCTCTCGCGATGCCAAGCAACTCGGTTCTCTGACTCTCGATGCCCGATGCACTGAAATTCTGAGGTACACGTGCGAGTTGACATTTCCACTTCCTGTCACTCCTATCGAGATTTTGGACTTCACGGGATCGTGAATCCTAATGCCAAAATGTTTAGCACTTTACTTTCCCCAAACTCCGATACGGTGTACCATCTGTCTTCCACCAACTCTGTTGTGGCCCCACACAAATTCCACTAGTCGTGGGGATATCGCATTTCACAATTCCACACTGCCGGAGTATCCTACCCTCAAGACTCCCGATACGCCAAACCCCGACTTCTTTGGATCTTCTGACACGTGTCCCAATTTGATGAACGGTTCTGAGTCCGTCGGAATATTGCGAATCGCGATATCTCAATTCCTGTTGCAATATTTTGGAGGTTCGATCTACGAAACTCCGATGCACGATATACGTGTAGATCCAACAGCTCTCGGTGTTTTGTGAAATATCCTCAGAGAATTTCGACCATCCGTTCTTCCCTTCGTAATCCACGAAATGACTAAATTTTCCTCTGCGGAACCCGTCCACTTGCGCGTAACTTGCGACGCTTCTTGCAAGCCTTCCAGCCACGACTTGTCTATGTTGTTCTTTGACAAACTCGAAGGCCTATCCTTCCTGATATTTTCTCACAGATTTAAGTCTTTAGAAGGAAAACCTCTTTGCCCTCACTCCTTGCGGAAAACCTTCAACCACGTCTAAGTGTTGAAGCTCCTTGACTCTGCACACGTCTGCAGCAGCAGTCTCTCAATCCTTCACTCAGGTTTCCAACCCTGAACTTTTACCTGGCCTATGCACTCCTTGCACGGCTCCTGTGCTCAACTGCACCCTTGGAATAAATGAGAACAACAGTTAAACTACCTAAGCCTTCTGTCAACGCACTCCTTGCGGACACTTCGACTACACTCCTTGCAGGAATCCTTTGGCTCAGATAGAGAAACAATTGAAACTCATTCTATTATCTTTTCATATTTCACTTTCAAACATGAAATCACATACACAGCATATAAATCAAATTCATAACAGGAAAACAAATACTCATGAGCACATCATCTAACACACATACACAGAGAACAGACACAAAACCATGAATCTGAATCAATTTCTTCTATTAATTCAAGATCTGTACATGGGTGTTCTTCTATAGCTCTCTGTTATTCTCCTGTGCTCTTCCTTCTTCAATAATCATGCTCAGGCTTATGTTACAATGATATAATGAGGGTGTCTATATTTGTTTTCCCTCCAGCTCCTAAACTTTCTAGTCTAGAATTAAAATCCTATCTACCTACATTAACTATTTTAAATGTCTTCTATCTACTAAGGATGAGAGCGAATTTCTCAAGGTCCAACACAATATACAAAGTGCTCCTCATTAAATCTCCTCATTAATGTTTGCGCAACAGTTTCAAGGTGAAATTCAAAAAGAAATTGTGATGGCTTGTCCAGCTGTCCTCTGCTTCCACGCTGGCTTGCTTGACGTGTGAGATGATCCTGCATCACAAAGAATGTGTAGGATGAGGCCATGAAGATTGCACAGTTGGAAACAAAATTTAGAGTTTGTGCGTTAGTATGGTACATAAATTTGTAGACTACCATGCCTACAGGACAATCCAAGACATTGGCAAAGATAATACAAGAATTGTTAAAAGAGTTCAATAAGGTAAAGTATGAGTCATAGTATATTATAAAACTAAAGGAAATTAAACAGGTGCAAATTGAATCAGTCTGGGATTATGAACAACCTTTTATGGATTTGATGGGTAGAATGACTTTCTAGATCCCTGATCAACAACATCAAGAATGGTTTATTTCAAGACTTCTAACACACATATGTTGGCCATTGATTCAATAGAAGGTTGTGTCGCAGCCCGAGGCACTAGAAATTGTAATGAAATTGGAATCATCCCCTGTAAGAAATAGTGGAGGGATGTCACAAGTTTAGATGTAGTTAGTTTCTTTGACGATTCAACTGGAAGAAATTGCAATAGGGAAGGAGAAACATGAACAAGTTTGGTGTACCAAGTGTAGGACTGAAGGCCATCACAAGGACGAATGCCCAACATTCGCGTAGTATCTGGTGACTGGAGCACTGAATCCATTTCCAAGAGGGGGGTATTGTGATATATGTAAAAAATGGGGACATCATCCAACTGAGTGTCCTCTACTATAAAAGTATCAGAGTACACCAAGGAACCTATTTTTCAAATTTTGCAAGTCAATCGGACATCAAGAGAAGGATTTTCGTGCATTCAGTTTGATGAGGGGACGCACTATGGATATGTACAGGATTCAAGAGGAGAACACTGTGACAAAAGGAGGTGGTCCACAATATAATAATTAGAGGGTATTTAATATAATAACAAAGGAAATTTCAGTAGAGGAGGAAGAGGATCGATAATATGTTACAACTGTAATCAACCATGAAACTTACCCGTGACTTCCCAAATCCATGTACAATGTGAACATATTGTAGAGAACTGGAACATGCGATGGAAGAGTGTCCTCAACTAGTCGTTAAATGAAAATAAAGAGGGAATTGAAACCATAATCCAAATCATAATGTACAAAAAATATCAGTCGAAAAACACAATGAAGGAACTAGAATAGCAGTTGTTATGCACGGAGGAGCTAGAATAGGGGCTAATGTGACGAATGGAGGGAAGCAAGATAAGAAATGTTTAATAAATTCAACAAGACCTATTCCAAACTTTAATCCTCAGCAAGAAAAGGAGACATATCAGATGGAAATAAAATAGGTACTTGGACAGGATTGGGGAGCATCAACATCATCTGTGTCGCAGGTCAATGATTGTGTTGGGCTAAAGAAGCCAACTGGGAAGGTAAGAACTCTAAGATAATTATTGAGAAGTTGCATAGATCTAATGAAATATGAAACTGTGCTAAATGAACTATATGAAATGATTGATCATTTTATGCAAGGAAGGGAAGCTCTCATTGCATAAAGGGTGGTAAATTAGGTACTGTGCAAAAAGAGGACCAACGAAGAATTCAAATTCAATGCCAAATTGGGGAATATGATGTGGATAATGTTATCTTGGATTTGGGATCTAATGTGAATTTATTTCCAAATCATACTTGGGAGATGTTGGGAAAACCCAAGATGGTCTAGTCTCATATTCAGTTAAGGTTCACAAATCAACACAAGATAGTACCGATTGGTCGATTCATAGGAGTACCCGTAAACATAGATGGGGTGCACAGTTTGACATACTTTAAAGTTATTGATATCGTGGATGGTAGTCAACCATATCCAACACTAATGGGAGTTGAATGATCATTTGATAATCAAGCGATCATTAATCTAAAGCAGAGATAAATTATATTTGAATTCAGAGATTTGAAAGTTACTGCACCATTGGACCCAACAGAAGGAAAGAGATACATAGATCCATCAAGGTGAAACGACATTGGCGATTTGTATAACATGACTATGTGGATGGATGATTATGTTAACCCCACTGCAATGGTGTGCTAAGTCAGAGAAGTATCAATAGGGATGATTTTAGGGCCAAATTTTTCTCATGGGCTAATTTTCCAAGGTTTTTCCCAAAAAAATATTTTCTATTCTAAAAATGATTTTCTCAAATTCTATACGATAAAATTATTTTACCTTAAAAATCGCCAAAATTTTATACAAACTACATAAAATCCTTAGAATTTTGAATATTTTTACAAAAATATCGCCAAACATTTTACAGTTTCCATATAAAGGATTAGTAAGATTCACCAAGGTTTCTACATTTTAAAATAAATTTCCATCCTTAAAATCATCCCTGAGTATTAGTTCATATGCATCATATTTTTAGAAAGTTCTGGAGCATTTGCAGCAGAGAATGCATGAAGTATCAACTAGACAATGTGCACGCATGACTCGATCCTTGCACTAGATTGGAGCAAAGTTATGTGATCCACCCATGTATGATGGATTGACTGATATAAGTTTATTTGTAAATGAATTTGAGTTGTAGGTACCTGAACAACAAAGGCTATTGGCCTTGATGTTATTATAAAAGAAACTCCAACCAGATGGTGGGATGCACATAAAGAGGGAATTAAAGACTGGTCATAGTGTAGAAGACTAATACAAGTGAGGTTTGATACTGAGGTAGAAACTATTGCACAGAAGTATACAAGGGAGAGCGACCCAGTGGATCATGTGGAGTAGTGTAGGGACAGATGGAACTTGAAATCAAAGGAAGAAAAAATACATAGATTTATACATACACTGGATACAATTCCAAAGAAATGGTATTTGGAATTGGAAATGTGTATAGAGACGACCAATTGGGATGAGATGAATCAAAGGTTAAAGGTCACATTTACATTTGAACAAGAATATCCATCAATAGATGTAGCACTGTAGGTTATTCGAACTAAGATATTCTCAAAAGAAGGGTCAATGGAGGTGGTATCAGTCTGTAATACACACATAATTACTATGAATATTCACGAGTTATTGGAGTGTTACAATGTTTCTAAGGAATAACATGATGAAGAATATCCCAGGAATGTCTAAGTACTTGAAACAAAAGGAGAACAAGTAGTAGAAGGACCATAACTTGATTCCATTGCATACACACAAACAATAAAGATGTGGAAGGTAAACATTGGGACGACAGAGAACCCAAAGTTTGTGCATATAGGGGAGTACTGGAGTGATGAGACAATAGAAAATATTTCATACTTACTGCACGAATATCAAGACCTATTCCCAACTACATTTTCCACGATGAAGGGGATAGCTGGGGACTTAGGCGAGGATTAAGATTCCCTTGAAACCATGTGCTAATCCAGTGTGAAAAAGGCCTTACAGGTTAAATCCAAAGTACAAATATAAGGTTAAAGAAGAAATAGAAAGAATTTTGGATGCAGTGATCATTGAATCCATGGTAGAATCAGAGTGGATAAGTCTAATGGTAGTGAAAGAAAAGAAGATAGGCAGAATCAAGATTTTTTTGGATCTGAGGAATCTAAATGATGAATGTTTACACGATCTATTACCAACACCATTCACATATGAGGTACTGGAGAACGTAGGAGGGAAAGAGGATTATTATTTCACAGATAGATTCTCGGTGTACCATCAGATAAAAATGGAACAGGAGGATCGTTACAAGACTTCTTTTGTGACATAATGGAGAAGTTATCAGTATATAGTAATGGTCTTTGTACTGAAGAATTCCCCTGCAGTTTTTTCAAGAGTGGTGGTTGCAGCGTTCAAGAAATTTATTCGTAAGTTACTTGAAGTATACTTAGATGATTGGACTATTTTTAGTCTAATGAGGGATCGCATAGAAGTACTCAGGATAATGTTGGATAGGTGTAGACAATATCATATTTTTCTAAACTTGAAGAAGTGTATTTTTTGCACACCGTTTGTAATTTTATTGGGACATGTAGTTTGCAAGTAGGGATTACTAGTAGATCCAACCAAGATTGTAGTTATTCTGGAGTTAGAACCACCTACATTAGTCAGCCAATAGAGGGAAACTCTGGGTCATATAAGATATTAGAAAGTTTTCATCAAAGGCTATGCACAAATCACAACACCTATGGAAAAGTTGTTGAAAAAGGAAGCAAAGTTCCAATGGAATGAGGACTTTCATAAGGGTTTGGACACCTTAAATAAAAAACTAGTGACTGCATTGATTTTGATCTTTCTAGATTATAACAAGGAGTTCCATGTTCATGTAGATGCATCACCAGGGGAGGGAGACATAGATCGCCCAATTGCTTTTGCAAATAGGAAGTTGTCCATAACAGAGAAGAATTACACCACTACAAAATGGGAAGGATTGGTAATGGTATATGTGTTGTAGAAGTTTAGACATTATTTATTGGGGTCTCACTTTAATATGTACATAGACCATTCTACATTAAAATACTTAGTGAACAAGCCAATGTTGGAGGGGATAATCTTCATATGGATATTGTTGTTTTAGGAATATGATTTTGAGGTTGTAGTCAAACTAGGGAAGTTGAATGCAGGACCAGATCATCTATCGCACATACTATCAGGGGAATATACATGGAATTTAGATGACAACTTACCAGATGAAAAACTATTTTCATTTAAAATGGTGGATGATTACTTTGTGAACATTGTTCAATTTATCAGTATAGGAATGACCCATCAGACATGATAGTTGCGCAAAAGAAACAATTGGTAGTTAAAGAAACAAACTATTAGCTCATTGTAGAAAATTTGTATAAGTTGGGTGCAGATGGAATAGTGAGATGATGTGTGTTGAAACATGAAAGGACTATGATACTCACATAAGTGCATGAAGGGATTGCAGGATGGAATTACGTAGGAAAAGAGACTATGCAAAATATTTTATGTGCAGGAATTTGGTGGCCAACACTTCATAAAGATGCTAAAAAGAATTGTCAGTCATGCGATGTATGTCAAAGAATGGGAAATCCATCCAAGAGGGATGAATATCCTTTAAATCCATAGGTTACGTTGCATGCATTTGATAAATGGGATATAGACTTTGTGGGGCCAATCAAACCACAAACACGAAGATCAAGGGAAAGGTACATAATCACTGCGATAGAGTATTTGACAAGATGGGAAGAAGCAACACCATTCCTAGTCTACATCACAGATATTACTACATGATTTATATTTGAGAATGTAGTCACATGATTTGGATGTTTGTTCATATTACTTAGAGATCAGGGAACAAACTTTCTAAAAAAAAAACTTCCAGCATTGACTGAGGAGTTTCAAATTCATCATCATAAGAGTACCCCGTATCATCCTCAAGACAATGGGAAAGTGGAAGATCTCAATAAAATCCTGGAGAATGATTTGACAAATATATTTAATGTAGGGAGAGATGATTGGGACTTAAGATTTCCTACAGTTTTATGGGCCTACAAGATGACAAGAAAATAGTTGAAAGGGAATATATCATTCAGGTTGGTCTATGGGAAAGAAGCAGTGATGCCAATGGAGTTTATTCTACCTAGCCTATGCATTGCAACGATCATTTATCTTTCATAATATGGTGCAATAGAGAATATATTTTCATAGTTGGTACAACTCGAGGAAGATTGGTTTATTGTAGGTTTTCATCAACAAGTTTAGAAAGAAAGAGAGAAGGCATTTCATGATAGACACATTAAACAAAAAATGTTTCAAGTGGGAAAATTAGTATTACTATATGACAGTAAGCTTATGCAACATCTAGGGAAGTTCATAATGCACTGATTAGGACCCTATGTGATTCAAAATGTGACGAAGGCAGGTGTTGCACGGTTGGAAACCCTGAATGGAGAAGTCCTTGGAGGAATGTATAATGGGATTCAGTTGAAGCTCTATAGAGATTACCAATAGACTACACAGTAATATGAGCTACACCAAACCATATGTATCATAGTAATTGTACTATAGTAGGAGGGTAAAACAAAAACAAACATATAAAAGTAGAAAAAAGGAAGAAAATCAAATAAAAAGTAGATATAGAAAAAGAAAAAGATTACATCGTACAAAGGCATAAAAAATAGTGAATAAAGGATGATTGTCGCACTATCGGGATGGAACTGCACCACTTAATAAAATAACACATCGAAGAAAAATACCATGAAGCAAACAAATGTGAAATCAAGAACAATTGCGTAGTATGGAATTGACAAGACCAATAAAAGCATTAAAGAGAGTAAACAATGGATACAAAGAGGAAATGATAGGTCATAAAGACATTGTATAATATTAAATGGTAAAATCCAATGGAAATAATGACAGACTGGAAATACGAGGAAAAAATCACATGACAGATTTGGTAATAAATCCACATTTATTTAACCATCCATCAACCTCATTGGTGGATGGGACAAGTTAGTTAAGGCATGAAGAGACATGAATAGTTTGCAAAGAGGCACAAAAGTAGTTGAGGGTCTCCAAGCATGAATTATTGTTACTACGAGATGGATGCAAGTGAGAGAGAACTAGAGCCAACTCATAGCTGAAATATAGTGGCACCAGAACAAACACAGAGAAAGCAAAGAATTTTTTCACACAAAACAATGGCCCCGCCAAAATTTGGAGCACCATCAATAGAAACACATGAAACAAAGAAAATATTATGGCCCTAACTATGTAGGAGGTAAAAGATATCATGGAAACTGAGGCAGAAATAATAAAGGAAGTTGTGACAGCTAAGGAAGCCTCCCAAAATTTTATCCAAGCATGGAGGAGCGTGCAATAGGCCTGAGTGGCTCAGGAAAACCCACAGGTGAGTGTTGGGGGTCTGTTGGACATGCATTATGGAAATAATATGTATGAAAATCCTAAGTGTATAATATGTGAGAATAAGAAGAAGGAAGACAATGAATTTTTGGGAGTGCACAGTTGAGGTGCATTCAGAGGTACAATGCACAGTGAGAATAATAAAGTAGAAGAATAAAGCAGGGAATAAAGAAAGAGAAGAAAGTGAATGAAAAGGAAGGATGAAAACCCAACGTGCTAAATAAATAAGGAAGCACAAAAGAAGGAATAACAATAGTCAAAGTAAAAAAGAAACATGCAAATGGAAAAGTAGTTAAAAGTAGCCCGAACAAAAATTCAAATTGATTTATCATGAATTGTAATAAGGTTTTTGGGATGAGCAAAGTAGGGTTTTAAGCCCTATAATTTATGTATAAATATTTAATGGGTTTGGAGAATAGGGTTCTTCATACTAGTTCTTTCGTGTGATGTTGAAGAGGAGAGTAATAGTATAGACTAGGAGGAAAAGACTCTATGTATAAAGGTTGAGGAGATGTTGGAGAGAGAGAGAGAGGATTGCACTACAGAATGGCTAGGCTAGGAGAAGGAAAATATAACATGATGTATTTTTGTAAGAGTAGTGCACAAGCTTGAGATAATTGCATAAAGAATAACAAAGAATAAAGTCATTGTGGACGTAGCGCAAAGTTGGGTGAACCATGTTAACTATTGTATTTAACTGTCTTTTATGTGATTGATCATGGATACTTTCTTGATGCATGTTAGACTATAATTACTCTCAATATGATCATTGCACAATGGTGTTATCGGGTTAATTGTTAAGTGTGGACACAAATCAATCCCCCTAGATCCACCTAGATCTAGAGAAAAAACAAGACATAACATGGCACTTTCCCTAGGCTCTAATCATTGAATTTACTACCAAACAAAAGATGAGAGACATACCTTTAAGTGTCGCTTCCTTATTTCTTTGTTTTTCCTGTTTCACTCCAGTGCTCTTGTGATACTAATCCTGCAATGAGACACAACCCAACCAAAGTGAAATTAGTAGAAGTATATTCAATGACAACCTATGCATATGATCAAGGAATTATGAAATAAAATAAATATAATTCTGTGGGAAAGAAGCATGCCACTGTATTATATTAAATAATAGGAAGAGAGATTACAACCTGATGCCTTGATTTCATAAGGTTCCTTCCAACAATTCCTTGCTCCAATGGATTCTGAGACCGTGTATCTGATAGCTACTCACAATCTATCTTTACAAAGAAAATGTTAAAGCGAACATACCAAACTAACAATCTCAAGACAAATTTCTAATCTCAAAGGCTCAAGAACTTTCCAACCCAATCAAGCTCAATCTAACTTTCTCCATGACAGCTCCTCTCCTTTTATAAGTTGAAGAGTTTAAGGTGAGGAGGTTAGGATGATCCCACTAAATCATTAAAGCGAGTAAGATCCAAACCATTCAGATTCCACCTCACCATAGAAGCTTCTCCTTCTAGAAGCATCAAGAAGATGCTTGTTTTTCCCACGTACAAGAATTTATGCACCCTAGCTATAGTGCAGCGTGCGAAAACTCTGCAACCTAGCTATAGTGCAACCTGTGGAGATCAGGCATTTCCACACCCTGTGTATATAGCAGCCTACATAAATCCTCCTTAATAGGGTTTTTAAAAAGGAAAATACAACTTCTTCTCTTAGGGAAAGTTCTTCTCCATTCTTTCTTCAGGAATTCCGACCATTGACCCTTCTGAAGGAAACAGATAGGTTTACATCATTAACGGTCATAGGGATGATGAAAATAATGTGTAACAAAGAGCCCCCCAAAGTATGAAGTTAGAACAGAGTTATAGATGGAATACTTTATCAAGTGTGTGTAGGGAACAAGGAACAGTCGGTCGGAAACTTGCCAAAAAACAAGGAAATACAGTACAATAATATATCATCACTGAGGTAGGCATTCCCATACTCAGAATACAAATGAATCAAAGAATAAATGTCGACATGCAATGATCCATGTCAAATAGACAGGTCATGGCCACCAAACATACATTGTGGATCCATGCCATTATGAATCAAATATGAACATAGCCACCAAAAATACACTGTGGATCTATGTGTTAAAGACTCAAATTTGAACATAGTCATGAGACATACAATGTGGATCTATGCAACAATACAATATGAATATACTCCAATGCAACCAAAATTTATCAGAAAATATCCAGGGTCTTCATATCCACCACTCTATAATACGAATCTAACCATGTGATTACAGGTGTTGAAGTCGAACATGGTAGAAACCACTTGATTACCAGTCATTAGTGTATACCATTAACAAGTGCGAGGGAAATCACCATTAATTTCAATGACTCCCAAGGTACTCTAGTACAATCCAATGAATGTGAATTAATGAGATGAAGTCGAACACTTGATAGAATATCTCGATTAGGGGTCAATAATGAAAACTCACTGTCGAAAGCGAGGAAACCTGCCATTGAGGCATGCAAGTTCCAAGGTACCAATTAGTTTCTAAGTCTAATTCTTGGATAATGAGTTGAAGTCGACAGGAAAAGACTCGTCACAGGAGGGCCTTAATGTGTCCCACATCAATGACACAAAACGGGTAACAAGATTTGAAGTAGATGAGAGTGACAAGTGATTTAGGAGTGACTCAGGGATGGCTAATGCAATAGAAGTCTTAAGGACTGCAGAAATGGCTGACGCAATAGAAGGCTTTCTAGGCTGAAATTCGCTTTGAATATATTGGCGACACAACAAATGTTTTTGGAAACACTAACTCAACAACAGGGATCACAGACCAATTTGTAATCTTATAAAGGAGTATGATCAAGAGACGAGTGTATTTTCCAACCTAGACACAAAGCAAGTGAAAGGGTGTCATGTTCAAAGGTGACTCTTCCATCGAATACAGGTTTAGATACATTTCTTTCCCAATTTTTCCCCCCACCATTTCTGGTGAGTACCTCTTTATTTTTATGCAAGCTTGAGGAGGATAACATATGCTTGTTGATGTAAGCTCATCCTTCGAATGAGTCCCTATGAGTATGTTTAACAAACCTTAGGAAGGAATGGTTTGGTCCCATATGGGCCTTTCGATGTTTGTTTTATGAGTCCAAAGAAAGAAAACTCATGGGTTTTTCATGTTTAGAGAGTCTGAAAAACAATTAAAGATAACTCTCTTAGTTCCTTTTTCGTAAAATAATTCGACGAGACCGAAAAAATGATAAACTATCGCCCATTGAATGTTTTCTTCAAATACTTTTACGAGCATGAAAAGAACAAGATCGCTCGAAAATATTTTCATGTTTAGAGACTCTTAAAAGAGATTAAAGGGAACTCCAAGGGGTTCCTTTTTCGTATAACCTTTACGAGTCCAAAAAAGTGATAAAAGTATACTCGGTTACATTCTCATATATTTACAAGCATGAGGAAGAAAAAAGACTAAGCTCAGTAACTTATTCTCATGTATTTACGAGCATGAGAAATAACAAATACTAAGCCCGGTAACTTATTCTCATGTATTTACGAGCATGAGAAAGAACAAAGACTAATCTCGAGATTGTTTTCATTTTTACGCAATATTTAAAACAAATCAAAACAATGCTTGGGATAGATTTTATTTTTACACAAGCTTAAAAACTAAACAAAACTATGCTTGGGACTTCCCAACACATAATTCAGGGATGATTGGTACTTAGCCCCCAACTTAAGAAGCTAGAGGCTCAACTTCATCATGAAGTCCAGAGGCTGAGGCAAATGCCCCCCAATCTTCGTTTCATCCAACTACAAAGGAGAATGAAATGAAGCTTCAAATACCAGACGAGGGACTTGACTCAAACAGAGAGGGGGAATAATTTGTTTCATTTTTTAACGAGCTTGACACATGAGAAGAAATATGCTTGAGTATCTAGGTTCAATCCCTAGACCGTTGTTTCATTTGTTAATGAGCTTGAAATCAGAAAACCATGCTCAAAGATGGTTTCATTTTTTAATGAGCTTGAAATCAGAAAATCATGCTCAAAGACTCTCTTCTTGATCATGGCTTCCAAGAGGGAAATGCTCCAGAAGGACACCATGTCAAGGGAAAAAAATTAGTCATGGATTCCAAGAGATCTTCACTGGATGGAAGAAACATACTCTGTAAGGAACACATGTTGAGGGTCGCGATAGGAGTAAGGAGGTTAGGCTCCAATAACCCTACCAAAGAGAGCACCATGTCATTTGTTGGATCCAAATCATCAGAAGTTGAAGTCATTGGAGACAACACCACATAATTAACATGTGGTGGGGGCGATACCGTCTGCATATAAGAACCATTGAGGGAGGTAATCTAGTCAGGGCCGATGAATGAAATTTGATCAATAGTCAGAATTCTTCCATCATGAAGGAAAGATATCACACGAAAAAGAGTGGATACAATAGCTTTCATGACATAGACATAATCCCATCCAAGGAGTAAAGAGAAATCCAAAGGGTCTTGGACTACCATGACATCAATAAAGACAATTTTCCCTCCCAAAGTTACAGGAAATTGAGGAAGGGTCCCTAAAGGTTGACTGGTTCATTTGTTAAAGCTAACATATTTTGCGTAACCAACACAAGTTGAGGATAACCCAAAGCTTTCCAAGCAATAGAGGACAAAATACTAACAGATGCACCTTCATCTATCGAGGAACGTACCGACCACAAAACTATACTGTAATATGGAAATGAATGTGAGAGGGAAGGCGAGGTCCAGTTAGCACACCCCAATTGAAAAGGATGGACTCATTACTTGGAGGGGGTTCCATAGGAGAAGGAATAATACCCCCAAACACAGTTGATTTTGTATCAACGAGAAAAATGTGGGAAGTATTGGGTTAATTGTTAAGAGCGGACACAAATCAAACCCCCTAGATCCACCTAGATCCAGAACAAAATAAGACAGAACATAGCGCTTTCCCTAGGCTCTAATCATCGAATTTACTACCAAACAAAAGATGAGAGACATAAGTGTCGCTTCCTTATGTATTTTTTGTTCCTGTTTCACTCCGCTTCTCTTGTGATATTAATCCTATAGTGAGACACAAACCAACCAAAGTGAAAGCAATATAAGTATATTCAATGACAACCTATGCATATGATCAAGGAATTATGCAATAAAATAAAGATAATTCTATGGGAAAGAAGCATGCCACTGTATTATATTAAATAATAGGAAGAGAGATTACAACCGGATGCCTTGATTTTGTAAGGTTCCTTCCAACAATTCCTTTCTTCCCACACACTTCTTGCTCCAATGGATTTTGAGACCATGTATCTGATAGCTACTCACAATCTACTTGACAAAGCAAATCTCAAAGCCAACATACCAAGCTAACAATCTCAAGCCAAATTTCTAATCTCAAAGGCTCAAGAACTTTCCAACCCAATCAAGCTCAAGATAACTTTCTCCATGAGATCTCCTCTCATTTTATAAGTTGAAGAGGATAAGGTGAGGAGGTTAGGATGATCCCACTAAATCATGAAAGCAAGTAAGATCCAAACCATTCGGAGGCCACCTCACCATAGAATCTTCTCCTTCTAGAAGCATCGAGAAGATCTTCATTTTTCCCACGTACAAGAATTTTCGCACCCTAGCTATAGTGCAGCCTACGAAAACTCTGCAACCTAGCTATAGTGCAACCTATAGAAATCAGGCATTTCCGCAACTTGTGTATATAGAAGCCCACAGAAATCCTCCTTATTAGGGTTTTTCAAAGGAAAATACAACTTCTTCTCTCAGGGAAAGTTATTCTCCCTTCTTTCTTTAGGAATTCAAGCCACTAACCCTTCTGAAGGAAACATATAGGTTTACATCATTAACGGTCATAGGGATGACGAAAATAATGTGTAACAAAAATAATGGTTTTGAATGTTACAATATGTGGCTTCTGGTGTAATGTGAAGTGTAATGGTAATACATAATTGAATTCACTGAGTAACCTAAGAATGCCAAATACAGAACAATGCACATAGAAAAGATAAGTAAGAATCACAAATATGATCACATCCCATTTCCTCACTACTGCAGGAACTTGGTTCCTACAGCCCCAATATATACCTCGGGTGAGACTTCACTTGCATGCAGGTGATGCTGAAAGGGTCGATGTCTACAGGTGATGCTGAAATGGTTTTTTTTAGTCAATATAACTCAAGCCTAGGGTCTTACAACCATTCTCAATGCCAACACCCACAAACAAAACATCCAACTCTATTGAATCGTCAAAGAAGGAAGTTTCTTCATCATGGCAAGTGGCTCACTAGGAGTCATATTCAGTAGAATTTTCCCCATATGATGGAGGGACTTCATGAAATAGACATCATTTCTTCCTAAGGTAGGAGGAATTATGTAATGTCCCCCACCTCTTAGAGAGGTAATGAGGAGACTCAGTGGCCTAGGCACCCCCACTAGGTCATAGTCTCACACTGAAGGGGGGGGAAAAGTCAAGAAGTTAAAAGTTATATTTTTAAGTTGACTTAAGAAAGGAAAAGGAAAGGAGTAAAAGATAACTGAACAGAAGAATAGAAGATTAACCCTGGGAGTTAACCTAACTCAACTGAGAATTAGAAGGAAAAGTATAAGTAAGAGGCTAGGGTGCACCTATTACTCATTCTGGTTTTGGATTAGCATTTGCTATTGCTCTTGAGCATTCAGTTTGGGGGTTTTGATGTACAAACCCTTGTGA
>ML808318.1:35774-62515 GCA_009831015.1 Picea engelmannii | reverse complement strand
TGGTTAATGACTACTTTAGCTATCTTAGTCTTTTGCAAATGATATAATTTAATCAATATAATCCATATATGATTTCTTCCAGTGTATAAAAAACATAGCAATTACTTGATTCAGTTTGTGAATGACATATTTCTCTTCTTCATAAGTTGAATTATTAAGTATAATTTTTTGCATAACAGGTTTCCCTTATTGCAGAGATTTATAAATTTTATAATTGTTATGATTTTTTATGTCTTGTTTGTCCTGTAAACAAACTTAAAGATCATTGTAGCTATCGTTTACGAGAAGCTTCTGGATTACCCGGTGCGGGTTTCCTTCCTCCGACCAGCTTCGAAGTCATCATACACAGGACAAATTTGGAGTATTTCGAGGTCAGTTTGTCATTCGTTTGTTTAGTATATTTATTAGTAGTTTAGTTTAGATATAAGTTTAGTTAGATATATGTGTAGAATTAGTATATTAGATTGTTTAATTTCAGTAAGTTTTATTTCTTATTTATAAAATCATAAAATCAACAAAAATATCTTTCTCTGTCTTAGGGCAGAAAGCAAATGAGTTTTCTAGGTTTTATTTAAATCTTTATTTTGTAGATATTGTATATTTTGTGAATAAGTAGTTTGTTTAATAGTTAGTTTTAATTAGATTAGTTAGTATTAGTTTGTTTTATTTATTGTTAGTTAGCTTAGTTTGTTTTATTTAGTTTTATGTTAGTTTAGTTTGTTTTATTTGTTTTAGTTAGAATAGTTAGTTTAGATTAGTTTTCTTTTTGTTTTCTTAGGACCTTAGATCGGCTAACGGAGCTGCTAAACCCGTCAGGGTGGTTCATTCCAAACGGCTTGGGTTATTAGACAACCCCAGACTGGTTCCACTCTCTCAGTTGACGGACGGTCAATTTCGCCCGTCAACATGCGGTCTCCAAGATCTTGGTGAATGCTTAAACTGTTCCGTTTGCTTGTGGATGGTAAGGTGTACTCTTCTGATGGTGGACTGCAAATTCCTCAGTTAGGGATTCAACTGTCTTATTGATGAAGTGTGTGCCTTGATCACTCATGAGGATCTTTGGGCATCCAAACCTAGTTATTATGTCATCAAATATAAAATGAGTAGTTGTAGTTGCACTACAGCCCTTAACTACTCTGGCTTCGACCCATCTAGTCAGGTATTCTATCACAATAATTATATACCTTGCTCCTGTGTGCTTTCCTAGTGGGTTTATAGGTCCTACAAAGTCAATGGCCCACTTTTCAAATGCGTGTAGGGTCATCTGCGCTGCTAATGAAATTTCATCTCTTTGGGATGGTTTTCCAACTCTCTGGCATACATCACATGCTCTGGCATATTCTTTAGCATCTTTGTGTAAGGTAGGCCACCAAAGGCCATCTCTCAGAACCTTTTGCACAGTTTATCTCCCTACGTAATGTCCTATTGTGATGCCTTCGTGAGATTCTGTTAGGATCAGTGATCGCTCGATCTCCATAATGCATCTCCTTAATATCTCATCGGGTCCCATCTTGTATATTTGTCCCGCTATAAGTGAAAAGTCTACAAAACGCACCACTAACTATTTCTTCTGGGGAATTGTGTACTCACTAGGTTCCATTCTCGTTGACAGAAACTAGATTATGTCTGTGAAGTGGTCGTCAATATTTCTAATGGCAAGAAGTTGTGCATCCGGCAGTGTATCCTCCAAACTAGTGGGTTCTTCACCATGTTCCAACCTTGACAAGTGGTCAGGGCCCTTGTTCATTCTTCTTGGATTAACTATGATTTAAAAATCATATTCTTGAAATAGTAGAATCCATCTGCATATCCATCTCCCCAACACTGGCTTGTTGACTAGGTACTTCAACGTGGAGTGATCTGTGAACATTTTAAACTGTCCTCCCAACAAGTAGTGGCAGAATTTTTGCAACGCATACACCATGGCTAATCCTTCTCTCTCAGTAGTGGTGTAATTAATTTCAACTATAGATAGCTTCCTTTTAGAAAAATATAACAGATGGTCGATATCCCCTTCTCCAGGTTGTGCCAACACTACTCCCAATGCAATCGAAGACACATCGATGTGTACATGAAATTCTTTGCTCCAATCTGGAAAAACCAGAATAGGAGCAGTAACCATGTTTTGTTTCAGTGTGTCGAATCTCATCTGGAATTCTTCTGTCCAGCTAAACTGATAGTCTTTCTTCAACAACTTCTCCATCGATTCTATGATTTGGTCATATCCTATGATGAATTTCCTATAATAACCAATAATTCCTAGCACAGTGCCCAGTTGTTTGACTGAAGTAGGAGGTGGAAAATCAACTATAATTGCAATTTTTGATGGATCAACCAACAATCCCTGCTTGCATACAATATGACCTAATAGTACTCCAAATGGTGAGAAGAAGATGCACTTCTTCAAATTCAAAGAAATTTGACACTGCCTGCATTTATCCAACATTAGCCTTAGACATTCAATATGGTTTTTCAACAAACTAAACACGGTCTAGTCATCAAAATATGCTTCTAAAAATTTATGCAAAAACTCTTTGAACGCTTCGACCACCACTCTGGAAACGATGGTTGGGGAATTCTTTAGTCCCAATGGCATTATTGTATATTGGTAGGATCCCCATTCTGTGGAAAAAATGGTCTTGTGGCAGTACTCCTTGGCAATCAGGATATGATGGTATCCTGAAAATCCATCTGTAAAAGAATATACCTCCTAGCCTCCCACACTATCTAACACTTCGTCAGTGAATGGTGTAGGGAAGGGTCCATGCAGACAGGCATCATTCAACTTCTTGAGATCCACACATATCCTGATTTATCCTGTCTTCTTGTCTTGCATGACCATAGGGCTAATCCACTCCGACTCTTTGACATGTTCAATAATCCCTGCTTCCAACATTCTGTCGAGCTCAATATTCACTTTTTCCTTGTATTTCGGGTTCAATCTATAGGGTATTTTCTTGACTGGATTTGCACTTGGTTTCAAAGGGATCCTCATATCTCTCATATGACCTTTTCTACCCTTCATATCAGTGAAATTGGTCGAAAACAAGTCCTGATATTCGTGCAGTAGCTCTGTAATCTTGTCAATGGTAGCAGCATCCCAATAATCTTCGACATTGGCAACCTTCGGTGTCTCCTCTGTTCCAATGTTGACTTTTTTAATCTTGATTGGTTGACCAATAAATGGTAGCTCCACTCCTATTCCTTCCACATTTCTTTGGCCTTATGTTTCTGTTATAACCCTAATTTTCACCAGACATGCTTGCCTGGCATCAGGCCATCTCATTTGCCTTCTTTGCCAAGCCACTACTGAACATCTCTTCTTAAAACCACCTTTTTTAAAGGCACATGCTAGCTGACCCACTACAGCCTACATGTACACTCTATCTAACCCACTACAGCCCATGTGTACATGCTAGCTGGCCCACTACAACCCACGTGTACCTACAAAAGCATGAAAAATGGAAAGTTGCTAACAGAACACACAGTTTTGGGTATGTTAACTAAACCCTTCAACCATGCATGGCCAGTCACTCGACCAAATACCTAGCTCCTTCTAGCCTATAAAAGAAGGGTTATGGGTCCCATTTGAAAGGAGGAAAATCATAGTAAAGAAACTCTACCTGAATTAGCATTCCCCTTGCCCCAATTTCGTGCAATTGTATTGTGAGGTTGAGTAGTTGGTTCATTGTGAAGAGGAGCCCAGGACTAGGTTCAAGGAGCAGTGTCAGCCACATATTGTAAATTTTATTCTTGTGAATATTAATACAGAAAGGAATACTTTTTTCGTCCCACCATATCATGTGTTCAGATTGTGTATTTATTTTATGATATTGTCACATCTAACCCAGCAATTAGTATATGAAATGCATGTTTGCAACTCTCTGTTTGTCTATGTGTGATTGCAGGTTAGCTTTGGGAGGAGGCTTGCAGTCAAGGAGCGAGTGAAAGCAAAGGGATCAACATCAAACAAAGGATTTAAGGTAGATTTACCTAATCTTGTTTGCATGAATGTGGGGTTTTGTGTTGGGAGAATAAGAAAAAGTAGAGGCCTTTAAATGGTCATTTTCTGCATGCATGATAAAACCCTTAGTGCTAGTCCGTAGGAGGGATTTCCCACCCACAACAGAATTGGTGACCATACTAGGGACTCTTTAGGGTTCTTTGGGGATTTTTTATTGGGTATTTAGAAATTGGTTTTACTGCCTTTTTTGAGTTTTTACAAGAGTCTGAGTGTTCAGGGATTTTGGTTCTCAATACCAGTACTCCCTGCCTTGCTTACCAGACTGTTTCTTTTTTTCTTTTTGAAAATCTCAGAGTCATACACGCCCTATAGAAGGGCATCCCATGTGTTCACGTGCCCTACCTTTAGTCATCTCGCATATGTACGCATGTTGTTGAAGTGTTAGCTGTGTCTGAAAATCCAAAAAATCCTTCTCAGGAAGAGGCAGTCATCCTCTCCCCTGTCAGAAGTGATCCTTCTTAGGGGTCTTTTGGATCCTTTCTTGGTCTCTATGTGCAATCGATAGTTAGGTAAGACATCAGGTTAGCTTTTTTTTGCTAAATTTTTCTTTCCTCTTCTTTTTCAAAGTAAGTTTTTGCACCTTTAAGGGGTTCTGGTTTTCAATACCAGTACTCCCTGCCTGAGCTTAGCTGCTTGTATTTATTTTTTGACGAGAAATAGAGGCACACACGACCTGTAGTAGGCTTGAACACGTGCATATGCACCCTGCCCTTGGACAAGCTGCGTGCATACGTTGGCTGTTGAAGTGACAATCGTGTGTCTGTCTAGAATTTGTTTAAAGAGGCAGTCATCCTCTTTCCTGTCAAGAGTTATTTTTTCAGGGATTTTCTTGTTTGATTACAGTCTCTGTCATAGTAGTTTTAGCCTAGTTTGGACTCCAACATAGTTTTCTTTTTCATTAAAATATTTTTTCTATTTCTTATCTTTTTTAACTTATTTTTAGCTTGAAATTTTGAGAAAAATGAGTTTCATTTTAAAAACAAATTCCCCCTCATGTCCGGGGGGGAACCATGAATCGTGCATTCATCAATTTCTTTTAGAATATTTTGTTACTTCTTCTTTGATTGGAAGAAAATATAAAATAAAAAAAAACACCTTGTTAGTTCTCTTTCTTTCTTGGCATTTGCCTTGCATTGTTATTTGAAAAAGAAAAAGAAATTAGCATAGTGTTGTGTTTTCTTCTCATATTAAAAGCATTTCAAAAGAAAAATAAGAAAGATAATCCTTCTTTGCTAGTGTTCTTATCATTTCTTTTTTCTGCAAGAGTCTTAACAACATCAGTTTCACTATCGTACCCTTTTGAGTAAATCAAGCCAGTAAAAAGAATGCTAATTAAAATTTACTAGACTTTATGTTTGTAGGGTCCATCAACTAGATTAGGCTAGAGCCTTGATTTAGGTTGGAGAGGAAACTCTTCAAGGCTATAAAAAAAACATACGACTATGTTCTAAGGAGTGTATAAGTCTAGTAACGTGGAAATTATCTGGGACCCCCCTCTAACACAGGAGCTAAACACGAGGTAGCGTGCGGAAAGGTAACGGAGATAACCCCTCCAAAGCTGGACCAAGTGTAGTGGGGAACGCATATAGAGGAATTTTCTTGGGATTCTGTTGATCTCATTTGCCATAGAGCTTCATGGGTCTCGAATCCATTTGAGGTCCTCAGTCATCTTTTGGAACACTTGTTTTCGATACCCTTGATAGGTTTCAGGATTGATACCCTGCTCATTGCGGTCCACCCAACTATCGATTGTACTCGCTTGGTGATTGTTCATGAGATGGAAACCTAGTTGCCTTTATTTTACGAACTTACACATGTGATCGCGGGGGTATAACGTAGTCCTAGGGCGGACATCGAGACATGCTTTGCAGATTATACCCAGACGGTGCTTCCGTATTCGAGTTTCACTTGCACCGGTAAGTTTCTCTAGTGTTGGTTGGTGTAACTGTTCTTCCAACTAGTTAGTCATTTGCTTGATTTGCCTTTAGGAAATTTTAGTGTGTTCTCTGTGCTCCCTAGTTTTCCATAGTGAGTTAGTCAGTCATCTCTTTGGGTCTCTGACCTAGGGTGGTAGACCGCCCACTCCGCTGGTTGAGAGGAATTTTTTAGTCTTCTTCTTAGAAACGTGGAGCCGCCTCTTTATAGGCATTATTTTGATAACACTGGTTCTCCAGAGTCAGTGTGTGAGACTTTTACATATTTGAACAATCCTGCAAGGGGAGAACCTCTGCATAAGATATTCATGGTTAAAGTTCCTAATGATACCAACCAAGGAACCCCTTCACAAGGGGATTCTTGTGCTTTTCCTTTCTTCGGAAATATTGGTGTCCCTTTGATGGCCACTTTGTACATTCCTGGGTTTAATGTGGGACTACCGGTTTGGTTGGGTACCATTCCAAATGTCTCGAATGCTATTGATGCTTATCATTTAAGTACCTTAAGTCATGGGAACCCTATTGATGTTTCTTCATCAGCAAAGTCTTATCCTCCTCCTTCTCCCGCCTCTGGTGAAAGTACAGTTACTAGTAATCGAAATTCTAAACAAAATAGAAAGAGGAAGAATAGGAAGAAGAAATAACCAACCTCTGCGAGTCATGTTGGAGATAGGTCGACAACCTCTACAAGTCACATTGAAGATCAACACCCATCTATTATGGTGGGAAATCCCCCTACGGACTAGCATTTAGGTTTATATTATGCATCCAGATAAGACCGAAAGAATCCTACTTTCTACCGTCATCCCAGACCTAATCCCCATTTCTTTTAAGAAAATACATGGTTAAATGAATATACCTTGTTCCGAATGTTCGATGTCGATCCTTCTTCACGCTTGATTGCTTGTTAGCAACTATCCTTCCAAGACTGACCTACGTACAAAACAAGCAACAAACTCTACATGCATTTGTTCTACAGATTAATGGGTTAGAGATTCAAACATATATTCAATGAACTATGAAGAACTCATATAGTGGGACGGGAAAAGCATTTATTTATTATTAACTTTAATGAATCAACTTACAATGTCGAGACCAGCCACTGCTCCATGAACCTGATCCTGGGCTCCTCTTCAAATGTCCTCCAACTTCTTTGCTCTGTATCTCTCTTTGCACAAGGATGGCTAAAGGGTTGGGACAATGGGAATGTGCAATTGGGTAGAGTTTCTTTACTATTATTCTCCTCTTCCAAATAGGACCCCTAACCCTTCTTTTATAGGCTAGAAGAAGCTAGTTATTTGGGCGAACCCTTGGCCATGCATGGCCGAAAGGTTCCGTTAACTCACCCAAAGTTGTGTGTTCCATCGACAAATTTCCTTTTTTCATGCTTCTGTAGGTCCATGCGGGCTATAGTGGGCCAGCTAGTGTGGAAACTATAGATCCACGCAGGCTATAGTGGGTCAGCTAGCATGGACTTTTAAAAATGGAGTTTTTTAGAAGAGTTGTTCAGTAGTGTCTTGGCAAAGAAGGGATATGAGATGGCATGATGCCAGGTAAGCATGTATGGTGAAAATTAGGGTTATAACAGATGCACCCTAATGTGTGAGGTCAGAAGAGCATCTGATGGTTGAAATACATTACCAATCTTTACTGATGTGCCGAACAAGTGAGCCCATGGACCAGAAATTGGGAGGCGTTGTCTGCAAAAATAACAATTGTCTCACCAAGGCGGGCATACCCATGCTGGGGATAAAATAAATGCATGGCTACCAATCAAATACACTGTAGATCCATGTCATACAACTATATAAAGTGTATCCTCAAACAATACACAGCGGAGCTACATCCGAAATAAAAAATATATACATGTAGAGTATCCATCTTCGTAGAAGCTGATAAGGCCTAATGGCTGGAGATGAGGTCTTCAGAGCTCGAGCAACAACTTCAAAATCTTCAAAACTTGGGTAGGAGTGTAATATGAGTGTATGAATTCACTACGCAGAGGTATTCGATGGCTCGTCGGTCATGGACTAGATAATCTTGATGATCAGACTAAAGGCTTCATTGATTTCAAACAATGACTTGATTGGACATTCAGGATGGTCGGGTATGAGGGCAAGAGACAAACTGCAGAGGGGCCGACTCAGTCTTGGTGACAAACTTCCCTTGGACAACAACACGACAAATGATGAGACTCAGGCAGCATGGCATTAACATAAGTTTACGAGGCAAGAGGCAATGCAAACTCTCCATATGTTTGGAAGAATAACCAAATGGAGGAGGACATAGCTCTATGTAGCGAGAAAATCTTCCTAAGGTCATATTACATCCTAGGGTTTGATGAACAAACGGACAGATGTGCTTTATCCAAGGGCGACTCATTATGCTTCCAATAAATAAAATACTTTTCCCTTCCTCTTTTTGGGGTATATTTGATTTTTTTTTGTCTTTTTCAATAATTTTGGAAACAGAATAAAAGAATGTTACGTTACAAAGGAGAATCGAGTGTCGCAAACATACTAGTTCCAAGCGCACGGAACATAGGGATGTTCAGGGCAAAGAGACATATGCAAGAAAAGGACACTCGGGAAAAATCCTCCAGGGGCCAAAGGTGTCAAGACGCAGAGGCAAAATGCTACAGGGCTTGCATATAAGGCATGCTTCAGATGGTTTAGTTGAGAGAAACATGGAGCTGGCATTAGGCCAAAGAAATAGGTATGCAAATGCAATTAACAAAACACACAATGGTAACGTCCTTCGATGTAAGTTTAACGAGCCCAGAGAAGGTAATCTCAATGGTTTTTCATATTTAGAGAGTCTAAAAAAAACATAAAAGGAGACTCCATTGGGGTGCCTTTTTCGAAGATAGTCTAGTCGGTTCAAAAAAGGGGTAAACTAGCACCGACAAGACATCTATTCAAAACCATTTTAACGAGTGTGATAAGGACAAGATCACTCGGCCATTTTTTCATTTTTAAGGAGTTCGAAAAAAGATTAACTATGGACTCCGTCAGGAATGTTCTTCTGGACCAGTTTAACGAGTGTGAAAGAATAAGGTCACTCGACAATCTTTTCAATTTTAGGGAGTCTGAAAAGAGCTTAACTATGGACTCCGAGGGGGTTCCTTTTTCATAAGTTTAGTCCCTCAGGCCCGAAAAAGGGGTAAAATTATACCTGAGGGTACTCTTGTAGAGAATTGAAGTTCCATAGAGTATACCTTTGTTCGTACAGTTGACCGTCTAGACCAAAAAAGGGGTAAACTACCGCCGGACAGACGTGACTTCAAATTTTAGTTTAACGAGCATGAAAGGCCACAAGATTGCTCGACAATATTTTCATGTTTAGAGGGTCTGAAAAGGGCTTAAAAGAAGACCCGTAGAGGTTACTTTTCTTAGTTAATCCGGACGAGATCGAAAATCATAAATGCATTCTCGCCGGATGTTGCTTTCGGATCTCAAAGTGAGCATGAAAAACAACAAAGTTAGCTCATGATCGACTCTTTGTGGGTTGATGCCTGACATATCCTCGGGGGAGTATTATGCTCCGAAGAAAACATTGTCTATGACGCCAGGGGTTCTGGAGATATTGATAGGTATCATTTCAGCAATGGTTGCCATATTACCCTCAACATAGATCTCGTGTGTAGCTAAGGGATTAATAGGACAAGACCTATCTCCAGTCATAGTCAAGGTGAATTCTCCAGCCTCGGTTCTACTTAACTCTGGGAGGAAGTATGATCTGTGATGAAGATCTTCCCAGGGTTTGTCCATACTAGTCATTGCTTCAATTATAGCTTCATCAGAGGGAAAGACTAAGTGTAATGAATCGGTGTCAGTGAGAGAACCCTGAGCCCAAATAGGCTCTAGAAGTTGATCGAACTCTTGTGCAGGATTTGGATCAGTGTTGGTTGAACCTTGCTAGACTAAAGAGTACGCTACTTTAGCTTCAGACAAGGGAATGGGCATGCCCGGGTGTCCTGTCCCATCCATCGTGGCCGGTGGGGAAGGAAGCATCCACGGATCGTTGAAGTAAGTCGTGCGAAATGATGAAACCTCAAAAATATCAACCCTATGGTGACTGGATATAAACTTGATATCACCTTGAGGGGGTGGGTAATCGAAGGTACCCATCAAATATGGGCACAAACCAACCAGTACGTTGACCACACCTAGTTGAGGATTATCAATCATCGGGATCGTGGATGCCCCCAATGAAGGGTTAGGTCTGGAGAAAGACAATTGATCGATGGTCACAATCCATCCCTCGTGTGGAAACAACAAGACCTAGAAATATGTAGCAACCACATCTTGCATAACATAAGTCCAACTCCTCCCTAACAAGAGGTTATAGTCGAGGGGCACATCGAATACCTATACCTCGACACACATGGTCTTCCCTCCTAACTGCAAAGGGAAAGAGGAAATGATACCATGTGGTCGGAATGAACGACCATTGAAAGTAGTAAGAAGAGTAGGTGACAGAGACAAAACGGGCTGGCCAACGGACTTCCAACATGACAATGACATAACGCATGGCGAGGCGCCCTCATCAACCACCGTGTGGAAGATATTCTGAGTAAACATTTTCGTGGGATAAGCCACTACTATTTGAAATGCTACGTGGTAAGGCAGATGAGGTTTTAGGTTAGTTATATCCAGCATGACTGTACCTGGATTACAAGTCTCGGTATATCCTAAAGCAGTTAACAAGGCTTTCCTCTGGGAAGGGAAGCTTTGGAGGACCTCCAAAGTGGACATCGCACAAGGGGTTTGTGATAAATCTTCCACCACAAAATAATTCTGGGCGGCCCTTGCATTTGGGTTGTGAGAAACTTTTTTGAATGCGCCTTTGGGGATACGTGTCATTGTTTCGCCCAACGTCTTCTCAATTTGTAGAGGAAGAGATGGGAGTTCGACTTCTTTTCCATTCTTAGAAGTGCTTGGTTTACTATAGTCATGCACTCTAGTCGATATAAAAGCATCACCCTTCACCATACATGCATTCGTGGATGTGGGGTTGTTCGAAGATGGAGAGGGTCCTTGGCTTCCCCCTTCCGTGCTTGCAGAGGCTTGGGTTAGATTTTTTCCATGTTGAAATGGATTGGTTAACATAGCAGGTTGTTGCTGCGTCACAAACGTTTGGGATTTTGCAAGCCGAGGACATAGATGGGTTGGGCAATCTTCCATGCACAAGTTGCAGGGATACCTCACCTTCCGTTTCTCAGTGTTGTCCCCGCCATTATTATCGATAGGTTTTTTATCCCCATTACCTTTCTTTCATTTTTTTTTCTTTCCTTCAGGCTGCTGGGTGGCCATTGGATTAGCCAATTGCACTATGTGTACATCCGACATTTTGGTAGGGGGAGCAACCAAAGTAGTAGTTTTTCTGGCTGTTGTGTGTTGTATAGACAACTACTGCAACTACTTCGTCAATTTATCAGCGGGATTTGTTTGTGTTGAACCAACAATACCATCGGCATGTGGTCCATCTCTCTGTCTAGTTTTATCAAGTATTGAGTGGGGCGCATCTAGCAAGATCTCGTATAATAAACCGGATTGAGAATATATTAGCTCAAGTTGTTGAGCTCTCATGATGGCGTCTTCTTCGAAAAATACTCTTGATGTCGCGACGTCTTTGGATAACTGTGGGACCAAAGACTTAAGGAACCACTCAAGCAGGAATGCTGGTGGGACTAGTACCTTAATTAAGCTCTTTCGGTGTCTCCATTCTCGGATGTGATCAGATATATAGTCCACTTTTGTTTGTGAGAAATTGGCCAACAATTCAGTGCCAGTGTCGTATCTCACAGGTAACTGGAAATGGTTTAGGAAAGCCATCGCCAGTTCACCGAAGGAAGAGTATCTTGAGTGATCGAGCTCAATGTACCATTTCGCGGCACTCCCAATGAGAGTGCGTTGAAATAATCGCAACTGTATGGAGTCGTATTTCAACGAGTTAGATGAACACCAAAGATGGAAAGTAGTCACATGATCTCTTGGATCTTCATTAGGCTTGGCTTCGAACTTTGGGATGTCCGAAGGTAACTTCGTCGACATAGGAGGCCAACACAGATCGTGACAGATAGGGTCATTCAACAACCTTGTCAAGTCTGGAAAATGTAAGGTTGCCAGGAAGGGTAGTTTGGGTTGTTGGTGATAACCTAGGAAAAAGGGGCCTGGAGTTTGACTGGCACCAGGTTGCCAGGAAAAGTTTGGCTGTTGGCTTGGGTTTTGGTAAAAACCATGGCCATGGCCAGCGTATGGATTTTGTGTGTGAGGAGACATCATTGGCTGATTTCAAAAATAGGACATAGATGGTTGCGCATGCATTACATTCTAAGGACTTTGGGAAGGGTTGCCCCATGTCGGTCCCGTGGGAATAGGCATAGCACATTGTCCGGGGTTCTATTGATTGTGAAAAGAATTACCCCAAATCGACATTCCTGATGAGGGAATGGATCCCTGCCAAGAATACCAAGGCCCTGATGTGGAAGAAGTTCCTGGGTGTGCCCCCTGTGCAGGAATAATACCCTGCATAGGAATAGATTTTCCGAGACCGGGATTGCCCCCAGTTTGGAAAGAAGCTGACGAGAAGGCATTGTTACCAAATGCACCAAACAAAGAAAACAGTGTCAAACCTACCAGCATATTATGTGAAGGTGGTCCTTGACTCCCTGCTCCAAATAAACTATGGTGTGCAGGTGGCCCGGCGGATGGCTGGTGTGTGCCACCGAGTGAAGGGAACGAAGGAGGTATATGACCTCCTCCATAAGGGAAAGCATGAAAGGGAGAATAATTTCCCCCCATGTGGCCTTGCAGAGGAGCATTAGAGATCCCTGCCCCCAAACCTGAAGTCTGTGAAGTAGAGTAGGAAAGTACAGGACTTGTACCTGAACTAGGCATCCCGTATGAGAACGAAGGGCCTATCGCACTTGGTGTGAAAGGGGTTGTGGCCACCACCAGAGATGATATTGGACCACTGTGCAATGTAGAGGTAGTCGAGACCATGGTGGCTCAGACTGGTGACAGTGGGTTAGGAGGTGGAAACTCTCCTGTGGTGACAACCGTAGTGAGAATTGAACAATTCCCAGAAGGAGTAACAACATTTGTTTCCATTGCTACGTGTGACACTGTCTGGCACTCATAAGGATGAATTGGTACAATGGTGGGTGCCGAAATATCAGTGGTGGAGGTTTCAACTAGACCAGAAGCTTTTGCTCCAAGGTCTAAAACGGTCAATTCCTCCGGATGTTGGTAGGGCACAATTTCTTGTGACCCGATCGCTTCAAAAGACCCTTGTTGATCTAGCTTTTGCCTTAGTGGTGGCGGGGGTGGCTCCAGTGTAATCGGYGGCAGGCCAAGAAGCCTTCATGACCGGTGGAGTTCATGATCCTCCACTGTGTGAGAATATCAAAGACACTCTAGGGCATTCTAGTCGTTCAAAAACAACACACACTAAAAAAGTCCCTATAAGATAAGACAAGCAAACACTAAATTAATTGGAAGAACAGTTACAACAACCAACACTAGAGAAACTTACCGGTGCAAGTGCAAATCGAACACATAAGAAACCTCCAGGTATACTCTGCAAAGTGTGGCCCGATGTCTATTCTAGGTACCATGATATACCCCCGTAGTCACCTGTGTAGGTCCCTAAAAAATATAGGCAACTAGGTTGCCAGCGCGCGAACAGTCACCAGGCGGGTACAGTCAAAAGTCGGGTAGACCACAATGAGCAGGGTATGGAGCCCAAAACCTATCAAGGGTATTGAGAGAAAGTGGTCTGGAAGACAACTGAGGACCTCGAATGGATTCGAGACCCATGAAGCTCTGTGGCAAATGCAATCGACGGAATCCCAAGACAAGCCCTCTATATGTGTTCTCCACTGCGATTGGTCCAACTTTGGAGGGGTTATCTCTGCTAATTTTCCGCACGCGACCTCGTGTTTATACCCTATGTTAGAGGGGGGTCCCAGATAACTTTCAAAATACTGGACTTGGACACTCCCTAACTCAGACTCCAATGTTTGATTTTAATGGCCTTGAAGAGTTTCGTCTCCAACCTAATCCAAGGCCCTAATCCTGAACTAGTTGGTTAACCCTACAAACATAAAAGTATAATGAATTTTAGATTTAGCGTTAATTTTATGGCTTGTCTTATGTCAAAGGGTATGAAAGTAAAACTAGTGATGTTTGAAAGACGAAAGTAAAAATCAACAGAAAGATGGAAACAAAAACCTTCACTTAACACAAATTTTCAACAACTTTTCAATTTTTTTTTTTCAAATTTTCTAAGATCTTTTGAACAACAAACTCAAAGCAGGATTTCACTCGACTACAAGCTACTTACGATCTAAGAAAAATGTCAAAAACTTATGAAAGAAAAAACTTTTCCCTGGTTACTAATGCAAAACAACACTTTTCAACCAAACAAAGAAATGAAAGTTTTTTTTATTATTTGAATTCTCACAAAGCAAAAAGGAAAAATATCAACAAGTCAAAAACCAAGAAAAACTTATGACCTAATCGCATATCACAAAGAATAAATTCAAGAAATCACACACTAGCAACTTAAAAAAGGACTCTCACACTTGTCTAAAAACCCTAAAGAAATTTTTGATGAAAACTTTTAAATGAAAAAAAAAGTTATGCCCAAGATCAAACCTAAGCTATTGACTGCTAGGATAGAGATTCAAAAAACATGAGAGGTATAACTCTTGTCAAGGGAAAGGATGACTGCCTCACCCTCAACGAAAACTATCCTTCACAAGCACACTGCTGACAATTCAACAACAAGCATGCGCACACAATCTGTGTAGAGCCAGAGGGCATGTACGCAGGTGCTAGCCTTATACATGCCGCATGTATCTCTAAAACTCTGAAACAAATCAAAACAGACAATCCAAACTAGGAAGAGACCATTGATACTAAGAAACAGGATCTCTTGAAGGCTTAGACACTTTCTTTAATAGAAAAAGAAAGAAATGTAAGGAAAAATTTGTAAAACAAACCAATCTAATATGAACCCTAAGCTATGGACTGCAAACAACCAAGACTAGAAAGAGTTCCAGAAAACCCTTGAGAATGACTGATTCTGACAGGGAAGAGGATGACTGCCACAATTTTGTTTTGGAATCATACACGCTACCGTTACTTCTTCAGCTAGCGTTTACATGTAGGCTGTAAGAAAGTAGGGCGTGGGTACATGCATCCAAACCTTATGTAGGCCGCATGCACCTCTGTGGGTCTCAAAAAAAAGAAATTACAATCAAGCAAAGAAACAGAGATAGCTGGTATGGAAGACCAGAATCTTTGTTTGCTTAGACTTTGTAGAAACTTCAAAAAACAAGAAAGAAAACCAGTCTTTTAAAAATACCCAAAAATATTCCCAGGAACCCTAGAGACTTCCCCAGTATGGTCACCAATTCTATTGTGGTGGTAAATCCCCCTACGGACTAGAATTTAGGGTTATATTATGCATCCAGATAAGACCGAAAGAATCCTACTTTCTACCGTCTTCCCATACCTAATCCCCATCTCTTTTAAGCAAATACATGGTTAAATGAACATACCTTGTTCTATATGTTCGATGTCGATCCTTCTTCATGCTTGATCACTTGTTAGCAACTATCCTTCCAAGACTGACCTACGTACAAAACAAGCAACAAAATCTACATGCATTTGTTCTACAGATTAATGGGTTAGAGATTCAAACATATATTCACTGAACTATGAATAACTCATATAGTGGGATGGGAAAAGCATTTCTTTATTATTAACTTTGAAGAATCAACTTACAATGTCAAGACCAGCCACCGCTCCATGAACCTGATCCTGGGCTCCTCTTCAAATGTCCTCCAACTTCTTTTCTCTATATCTCTCTTTGCACAAGGATGGATAAAGGGTTGGGACAATGGGAATGCGTAATTGGGTAGAGTTTCTTTACTATTATTCTCCTCTTCCAAATAGGACCCCTAACCCTTATTTTATAGGCTAGAAGAAGCTAGGTATTTGGGAGAACCCTCAGCCATGCATGGCTGGAAGGTTCAGTTAACTCACCCAAAGCTGTGTGTTCTGTCGGCAACTTTCCTTTTCCTGTGCTTCTGTAGGTCCACGCGGGCTGTAGTGGGCCAGCTAGCGTGGACACTGTAGATCCATGTGGGCTATAGTGGGTCAGCTAGCGTGGACTTTTAAAAATGGAGTTTTTTAGAAGAGTTGTTCAGTAGTGGCTTGGAAAAGAAGGGCTATGAGATGGCCTGATGCCAGGTAAGCATGTATGGTACAAATTAGGGTTATAACACCATCCTCTACAAGTTATGCTGGGGGCAATCACCCACCCTCTACAAGTCATGCTGGAGGAAAGAGTCCAGTCACTGCTAGTCATACTGGTAATAAGTCTGTAGCCTCTGCAAGTCAAGTTATGGACCCATCAGTCTGCAAGTCATGTTGGAGATGTGAAACCAGCCATTGCTAGTCATGTTGGGGGCATCGATTCTATTGAGAAACCTATATGGATAGGATGTAAGCCTAATTTCCCTTGTAAGCTTTGTAAGGGAGATCACCTTACTCATTTGTGCCCTAGCATTCCAGAGGTACAAAGATTGTGGTCCCTATCTGGAAGATCTTCTGAGTCTGAGTATTCTGAGGTTTCCTCATAATCTATTCATCCTTTGGTTGCGAAAGTGGTCATGTCGATGCAGTCATCGGATGATCCCACTCCTCTTTTGGGGGGTGAGGTGCATTTAGACCTTGTAGTCTCTCATCCTATTCAACCATTGGTTGAGAAAGTTATCATGTCGATGTAGTCATCGGCTGATCCCACTCCTCTTTTGAGGGGTGAGGTGCCTTTATACCATGTAGTCTCTCATCCTATGCAGCCATTGGTTGAGAAAGGGGTCATGCCGATGCAGTCATCGACTGATCCCACTCCTCTTTTGAGGGGTGAGGTGCCTTTATACCTTGTAGTCTCTTAGCCAATTCAACCATTGGTTGAGAAAGTGATCATGTTGATGCAGTCATTGACTAATCCCACTCCTCTTTTGAGGGGTGAGGTGTCTTTAGACCATGTAGTCTCTCAGCCTATGTAACCATTGGTTGAGAAAGTGGTCACGCCGATGTAGTCATCGACTGATCCCACTCCTCTTTTGAGGGGTGAGGTGCCTTTAGACCATGTAGTCTCTCATCCTATGCAACCATTGGTTGAGAAAGTGGTCATGTCGACGCAGTCTTTGACTGATCCCACTCCTCTCTTGGGGAGTGAAGTGTCTACCGACTATGTTTTTAGCATTTCTAGTTTAGTACTTTCATACCAAGGGGGAATTCCGCTCGTTCTGAGTACACTCCCTCCAAGCCCTAGGATGGTTTCCTTTGATTGGAATGATCTTGTTGAGCCTCATCTTCCTTCTTATGCACCTTTTAAAATAAGGGTTGATGTTAATTCAACAAACATTTATCAATGTATTGTGAATGAAGGAGCTTCCACAAGTATTTTATCCTCCTCGGTTTGGAAAGTCTTGGGATCTCCCGAGATTGTGTCTTCTTCGCATGAATTGTTGGCTTTTGATAGACGTCCTAGTGGATATTTGGGGGTTCTTCCTCAGTTGCCTATATCTTTAGGTGGGAAGATTGTCCTTGTTGATGTTATAGTGGTGCAAGACCCGTTAGATTTCAATATGCTTCTTGGGCATGATTATGTATATGCTATGAATTTCGTGGTGTCTACGCTCTTCTGGGTGATGCATTTCCATCACAATGGAAGCATTGTCACTATCGACTAGCTGGCATATGATAATCACCATCCTAATTCGACATTATTTTAGACTACCCCTTTATATGTTCCTAGTGTTCATGTAGACTCTACCCCGCCACGAGTTAATTATGTGGCATCTTATCCTCGATGTTCAATTGCTTCTAAGCAGGAACCTGTGAAATCATGTTTTCCTTCCCGAGACTTGGTCTCAACAATTGATCCTTTGGTTTACTTAGTGGGCGCATGGGAGCCCTTGCTTCCCCCTCTTGGTCCAAGTAATCTTGAGTCTCCTTCTGAGTCTGATCTCGTTGTTTGTAGATCCTCAATCCCTCATGCTTGTGATTCTTCGTTGATAAAATCCACTAGTCCTAGCCAGAGCCTCCATCGTCATATAGAATATGGCCAGTTTACTTCACCCTTTGGGACTGTCGACCCTCACCTGCATGATTTCTCGGATTTTGAATTTCCTTCATATGAATCTATCCTTGAATCCATGAATACGGTTTCGATACCGAGAGAGGACTTACACCGTGGTTTGTGTTTTCTTCCCTTTCGAGAGACTTTCCAAGTTGACTATTGAAGAGACTCTTGGTCTGAGCCTGCCAGTGGGCTCTACCTGAACCAGTTTCATACATGAGTCATAGCCCCCATGGGTCTTCTTTTAATCCCTTTTCAGACCCTCTAAAAATGAAAATATTGTCGAGTGATCTTGTTGCCCTTCATGCTCGTTAAAATGAAATTTGAAGGCACATCTGTCTAGCGGTATTTTACCCCTTTTTCGGTCCAGATGGTCAATTGTATGAACAAAGGTACACTCTAGGGACCTCGTTTCTCTAGAATAGTATTCTTAAGTATAATTTTAATCCTTTTTAGGCCTGAGGGACTAAATCTACGAAAAAGATACCCCCACGGAGTCCATAGTTAATCCCTTTTCAGACTCCCTAAAATTGAAAAGATCTTCGAGTGACCTTGTTCCTTCACACTCATTAAAATGGTCCAGAAGAACATCCCATACAGAGTCCATAGTTAAGCCTTTTTCAGACTCCTTAAAAATGAAAAAATCGTCGAGTGATCTTGTCTTTATCACAATCGTTAAAATGGTTTTGAATAGACGTCTGGTCAGTGCTAGTTTACCCCTTTTTCGAGCCGACTAGACTATCTTTGAAAAAGGTACCCCAGCGGAGTCTCCTTTTACGTTTTTTCAGACTCTCTAAATATGAAAAACTGCCGATCTTACCTTCTCTAGGCTCGTTCAAATTACATCAAAGGACGTTACCATTGTGTGTCTTATTAATCGTGTTTGCATACCTATGTCTTTGGCCTAATGCCGGCTCCATGTTGCTCTCAATTGAACCATCTGAAGCATGCCTTATACGCAATCCCTATAGCACTTTGCCTTTGCGTATTGACACCTTTGGCCCCGGGAGGGATTTTTTCGAGTGTCCTTGCTCTCATCATCCATGTATTCCTTGCGCTTGGAACTAGTATGTCTGCGACACTCGATCCTCCTTTGTAATGTAGAATTCTTTCATTCTTTTTCAAAAACAAAAAGACAAAAAAATCAAATATACCCCAAAAAGAGGAAGGGGGAAGTATTTTCCTTTTATTGGCAAAACAATGAGTCACCCTTGGACAAAGAACATCCTTTTGTTTGTTCGTCAAGCCCTGGCATTTAATATGACCTTAGGAAGTTGTTCTCTCTACATAGAGTTGTGTCCTCCTTCGTTTGGTTATTCTTCCAGACATATGGAGAGTTTTCTTTTCCTCCTGCATCATGAACTTATGTCAAAACATCATGTTGCCTGAGTCTCATATTTTGTCGTGCTATTGTCCAATGGAATTTTTTACCAAGCTTGAGTTGGCCCCTCTACAGTATTGTCTCTTACCCCATGTATGACCATCCCATAATCCCAATCAAGTCTTTTGTTCGAAATCAATGAAGACCTCAGCCTGATCATCAAGATCCTCTCGTTCGTTCATGACAAGCCATCGAAGACCTCTAGGTAGTGAAGTCATACACTCATATATAAAATCCTACCCAAGTTGTGAATATTTTGAAGTTGTTGCTCAAGCTCTGAAGGCCTCATCTCCAACCATCATGCCTTATTAGCTTCTGAAGATGGATACTATACATGTATATCTTTTTTATTTTGAGATGTAGATCCAATGTGTATTGCTCATGGCTACACTTTATATAGTTATATGACATGGATATGCAATGTATTTGATTGGCAGCCATGATTTTATTTCATCCCGAGCATGGGTATGCACGCCTTGGTGAGACAATTGTTATTTTGTAGATGGAACCTCCCGAATTCTAGTCCCTGGGCTCACTGGTTTGGTACATTGGTGAAGATTGATAATGTATTTCGGCCATCAGATGCTCTTCTGACCTCACACATTAGGGGGAATCTATTATAACCCTAATTTGCACCAGACATGCTTACCTAGCATAAGGCAATCTCATTTTCCTTCTTTTCCAAGCCACTACTGAAAATCTCTTCTTAAAAACAACTTTTTTAAAGGCACATTCTAGCTGACCCACTACAACCCGTGTGTACACTCTAGTTGACCCACTATAGCCCGCGTGTACATGCTAGCTAGCCCACTACAGCTCGCATGTACCTACAAAAGAACAAAAAATGGAAAGTTGCAAAAGGAACACACAATTTTGGGTAAGTTAACTAAAACTTTCAATCATGCATGGCCAGTTACGCGACCAAATACCTAGCTCCTTCTAGCCTATAAAAGAAGTGGTAGGGGTCCCATTTGAAAGGAGGAAAATCATAGTAAAGAAACTCTACCTAAATTAGCATTCCCCTTGCCCCAATTTCCTGCAATTGTATTGTGAGGTTGAGTAGTTGGTGCATTGTGAAGAGGAGCCTAGGACCAAGTTTGAGGAGTAGTGTCGGCCACATATTGTAAAGTTTACTCTTGTGAAGATTAATACAAAAAGGAATAATTTTTTCATCCCACCATATCATGTGTTCAAATTGTGTATTTCTTTTATGATATTGTCACATCTAACCCAACAATTAGTATATGAAATTCATGTTTGCAGCTCTCTATTTGTCTATGTGTGAATGCAGGTCAGCTTTGGGAGGAGGCTTGCAGTCAAGGAGCAAGTGAAAGAGAAGGGATCGACATCAAATGAAGGATTTAAGGTAGAGTTACCTAATCTTGTTTGCACCTTTGTATTGCATGAATGTGGGGTTTTGTGTTGGGAAAACAAGAAAACGTAGAGGCCTTTAAATGGTCATTTTATGCATGCATGATAAAACCCTTAGTGCTAGTCCATAGGAGGGATTTCCCACCCAAAACAGTTTCTGCGATGTTTACCTTATTGGGATCATCGTCGTCATCGACATTGATGTTGTAGCAGCTCTGCAATTTCTGGAGAGGCGCAGTCCATTCATCCTCTTCTTGCTCCATAGGGAGGCTAGATGCCTCTTAGAATACCTTATGTCTCACACTATGTAGTGCTTGATCTACTGATGGATATTGACTCTCAAATAAAAAGGTGGTTACAAAATTCTGAGTCATACCTTCCCAATTTGTGGTGATGAGGCGCAGCTCTGCTTGAAGGTACCAGTTGATAGGGGTCATTTCCAGCATGTTAATGAATCTATGCACCCATTGTTCTCGGGGAATGTCACTCCAGGCCTCTTCTCATCTTCACACATGGTTCTTTGGACAACTTCGACCTGTGTATCTCACTTTTCATCTTTCTACTTGGGCCAAGAACTACGTTTTTATCAAAGTTCGACATTGTGTCCAGTATGTAATGTTAATTTTGTGCGTTCTCCACCATTTTGTTGGTGTAGCTTTCAAGGCCTCATCCATTTCCAACAGTCTCTGTTGTGTTGGTACATTTTCTTCAAAGTCGGATAAGAAGAATTCTAAAGGATTGAGACCATCAAATGTCGATAAGTTACTCACTGTTGTGCCAATCCAACGAACATCTCTAGTTAATCTAGAAGATCATCTTGTAGATACTTCATACATCTTATTCTGCCAATTCTCCAGTGCTTATTCTGAATCTGATGAACACGCATTGTCACTTTGCCAGCTCATATTCCCATCGGCTATAGGGTTGATGTAATCTTGTTGTCTGGCTATTAGTTTGTATATGTTTTCCAATTCATATGCATGGTCTTCTTCTCTGATGGGCTCTGTGTATCACGGACCTTCATCTGGATCTAAGGGTGCAATGACCTGAAGGCCATCTCTTTCAAAGGTCATACATCTTTTCTTCAAGTCAACTACAGTGGAATTGTTAAATATCCAATCAATTCCTAACAACACAGGGTAAGGGAAATTTTCATCAACTATCTCAATTACCTCAAAATCTGCAAATGTTTTTACCTCGTTGATGTCCACAGGGACATGCTCCAATCATCCAAGTGGGATAACAACTTGATTTTAAGCCATCCTAAGTCTTATAGGGGAATATATCAACCTCGGTTTTCCCATTAGTGCCCAAGTTTTCTTCATCGTGACATTGACCTCTGACCCTAAGTCGAGGACCACATAGTCTATATCATATTCTCCTATCTGAGCATTCAATTGTAATTCTTTATTTTTCCTTATCTTCTTACCAATTTGGTGTACTACCCTATTCAGTAAGGGGTCTATCTTTCCTAGCTCATACTGTCTGATTAAGCTCTATAGCTCTTACACAACGTTCTTGTCCTAAATCAACTTAATACAAGTGTATAAGAATTCGATGAGCTTACTTACCTCTTTTCCTTCTTTTGGCGAAACCGACTGATCAAATTCCTGAGGCATCCCATATTCTCTTATTTCTGGGCGTGTCTTTGAGGAAGAACCTTGACCTACTTTGAACTCTTGCCTTGCTTCCTCAAATATTTGTCTTTCTTTCTTTGCATTAAAGGCTTGGGTCTTCTATGTGGCCTTCCTGATACTTGAGTCTTCTGCAAGCTTTCCTTGAGTCATTCTATCCTCTCCTGTAGAAGTGCCTCCTCTTGTTATGAAAATGACTCTAGAGTCTCCTCTGTGAGGTTCAACATATATTAGTTTCACTTGTGGGTTCTGCTGAGGTCCTCATTTTTCTTGAATCTTAGCAAATAGCACAGGACATTCTTCTATAACATGGTCAAATGAGCTGCAGTAGCTGCAAGTGGTACAAGGGTTCTAACAATCCCTTGCAAGGTGTCTTGGCTGTGCACAGTTGTAATAGATGATCTGTCCTCAGCCTCAACTCATTCCTCCTCATTGTCCTCTTCCTCTGAATCCATCATGAGGAGTGAATTTTCCTCTCCCAGGAGAGTTATACTACGTAGCCTTTCCTTCTTGATGTACTTCACCTTGGATCTTATATATATCTCTTGATATTTCATGCATGAGATCATAAACTCTACAATATCTATCATCATGCCCTACTGAATTAAAAAATGTGCAGTACAAGTTTGTGGGTGTCTGAACGTATTTCTTCATGTAATAGCATTCATCAGGGCGATGTCAATTTTTGCATACTTCGCACCAAGGTAATGTGACTTTCTTGAAGGGGCTCAAAGCTCCAGAAGCCAAGTATTAATTGAATAGAGGGAAGTGTTCCTTTTCATGGCCTTTTGATATGCATCTTACACACCATGTATCATCTTGTTTTTCCTTCCCCTTGTCCTTCTTCATATCCTTGACCTGCAGAGACAAACTAGTCAGCTAGCTCAAGATCTGGCTCATACCTAAGCTGGATTCTCCCATAGGGGATGATTCAAGTTTCATAGTATCTCCAACGCCTCAGCCTGCGAAGCGATATTCTACTACATCAGAGAAACTCTGATGTGTGGTAATAGGGAAACGATGAAACATTATTTATTATATTCATCTGGGATCTGAAAAGTCAACCAGCATGTTAAGGTCTTGAATCTTTGATCGAACTCCCAAACAAACTCGACTACTTTCTGCTTGATCTCCTTCAGTTCTGTAATACATTGAGACTTTGACTTAGGTTTCTTGAACTCTACAATCAATGCATTCTTGATCTCGCCCAATGGCTTAGGCTGTGCAAGTCCTTGGACAAGCTTCATGTACCATCTCAACACGTGATCCCTCAGTGTGGTGCTAAATTGGTTTCTTTTAACAACTGCATCGATAACATTCTTAATGTTCCATATGAACTCACACAGGAACCAGTGTTAATCGGGATATTCAGATCCATCTCCACTAAATATAGGGAGTCTCATCTCATCTGCCATAGATCTTCCTAGGGTTCCTGGCTGAATATGTGGTGGGCTACTATGGACAGTGCTCTGGACACTCTGGTGGTTGGGATTACTCTAGTCACTTAATGTTGAATCAACAGGAAGGATAATAGTACTTACTTCAGTGGTCTGCGTGGTCTCTGAGGTTTCAGGTTCTTCGTTGAAGCTCTTCAGCTCTTCCTTCCTCTATTTCGTTGGGTTTTGAGTGTTCTTCGTCCGTCAGATCTTCTTCTTCTCCAATGTAGAAACCCTCTTCCCCATAGTTTTTCTTAAACAGGTTATCGAGGTGAACCCCTCGGAATACCCTTCCACTGCACATATGTCCATCTTTTGTGTCACTATAGTTGTCTGAATTCTTGAACATTAGCCTTTTCAAATTTTCTCGATCTATTGTATCTTCAATATGTTCTTCTCATGAAACAACATCTTGAGTCTCAACTTCAGGAATTGTAAAAATTTTCCTTTGGGTCCTTTAAAGAAATATATTCAACTTGGTTATATGAATCTACTCTATCAACATAAAACTCTATGATATACCCTCAAATGGTACTATCAAACCAATGATCTACTGCTCTGGATACAACGTTATCAACTCTTTTAACCTTCAGGATCAGCGTCGTCGTCCAAACCACAGGAGGTCTAGATATGATCTCGAACTGGGTATCTGCCAACCTAGCTAACCACTCGTATAGCTCTTGATGGATCCCTCCAAAGAATATCTCATGAATGTCGGTAAAGATATATTTCTCCAACCAATATGTTGTACTAATATAGGGTTCTTGTTCTGGGCTTTAGTGAAGTCCTTCTCTTGATCCTCTATCCACTTTTGAGTTTTTGTCTTCAATGGGAACCACCTTGAAATTCCCTCAAGAAGATTCATGTCCCAGCAATAGAACCATTTTTTGGAATAGGGACAGACCCAGGGTTCATCTCCAAGAGTGTACCAACAAGCCCTAGCTACTGGCCTTTTCGGAAACACATACGAAGAAGATGCAGTCTCACCTGAAGCAACTATGAGGGGGTTGCAGGACAAATATGCCTACAACCATGGGAATATCAAGTGGATCTATTACAATAGCAACACAACATGAATCTATCACTTATCAAGCTATATCTACCCTGCACAGTTATAGATCTGATCTAATACAACAATGTAAATAACGATATAACAATGAAAGAGATCAAAGCATCAACCACACACACAACACAAGATGTATGTGGTTCACCCTCTCTCTAGGGATACATCCACAGAACTATGCTTATGATTTATTATGGTAAAGCATACAGTTCTTGTCTGTGTTCTCAGCTCGTAGATCTTCTTTCTTCTTCTCTCTTTCTCTCCTCTTCCTGTGCACCCTGCTGCATGACCTGACCTTTGCACATAGTTGAAGGTCTTACAATACCTGAAGGATATCTCTTTCAACACTTCTCTCTCACAATACTATAGCTAGATCAACAACAATATCATACCGACCCAAAATTACCAACCCAACCTAGGCCCTTTAGACCTCTATTTATACATTACAATCATTCACCGACAAACCTAGGCTGAAACCTAGGTGCCTGTTATCCCCGATATCTAGGGATAACTAGGAGATCATGTATCGAGGCCCACATGGTCCTAGACATGGAGTACGAGAGAGGATCGACTTGAGCATGGCCCTTGAGGGCCCATCTTTCTTCTTCTCACCCAGACTTGTCCTGTCAACAATAGCAGCATCCATCACTACCGGCCTGGGCTTGCATCAGAGAGGACTCTTGCTCCATGAGGTAATTGGTCTGAGGTATCATGGTATGTGTTGTATTTGATCGTTATAAACCTCTTATATATGCATTAAGTTCCTTTCATTTCGGATGACTGCTTGGATCTTACAATAATCCACTTGACCATTGTTGGGGTGATTGATGGGGCAACTTAGTAAACTGGTATTCATGGGTTTTGGTTAGCCACCAAGGGGGGTTTTCAGAGCCATCGTCCGCTCCCACCATCTTATCACTTTTACATCTTATACCCCGCTCATCCATCCCATTCCCCTAGTCTGGCCATTAGGATGACCTCTCAGGGTACATTTTGTCTTGTGGGAAGAAGGGGCTAAAGGCCTAGGGGGTAAAAGCAACTGGTAAAAGATAAAAGCCATAGGAAATGAAAAACCTAGAGACGCTTCGCCCAGGGGATCCCCGAGAAGGCAATAAAAAGCCTCTCGGTAAGAAACTAAGGGACCCTAAGAAAATGATAAATAAATGCAAGACCTAACCAAGAGGATGGGAGGTCTCATCACGAGCCGGCCCATTATGTTCATAGGTATTTAGCGGTATGACATTGCCACTATTTGGTCACCAAACCAGGGCAGTGACCTTTGGCTGCATGGCCAAAGGAAAGGGGGTCTCATCATGAGCCAACCTTCTCATTTCTACGAAGATACTAGTGGGTAACGCTGTCAGCTCTGGCCACCAAGCCAAGGCAGTGTCCTCTTCATCAAAGCTTGTAGTAAAAAATCAATAAAGAAAGATAAGGCAATAAAGGGCTTGGAAAAAATGCATCCATGATGGGTACAGCTCGCCTCCTACAAAGGCACCCATAGACAACACCAACCCTTAGTCTTTCTATAACTGGACATCCCTAAAACCATATCACCTCATTACACATGGCTTGAATGATCCTTTGAGGGAACTTACCATTGCTGGTGGGTATTAGCCCAATAGGTTGTCTTGTTGGTTTCCCTAGCTTTGTATAGTAGATCTGTGTAATGTCTTTGAGCTCTTAGATGATTTGTTAGGGATTTCATGCATATGTTTGATAACTTTAATGAT
>ML808318.1:14000-24213 GCA_009831015.1 Picea engelmannii | reverse complement strand
AAGTGAGAAAACATATCCAAGTATCTTTGGTTAAAAATTCAGCTTGTGGGTCGTTTTAGTTTGGGAGTTACACTCTGTGGAAAATAGGGTTTGTGGCCAGTCCTGAAACTAGTCAAAATCAGGTGTTTCGGGTAAAAACGTCATAACTTCTTCATAACAGCTCCAAATTTAGTGAGCCAAAATGTGTTGGTGAGGGTAAAGTATTTAGTATTCTTTGTAATATTTTCATATCATTTCATCAAATATTTTGTGCAGAGCACGCTCTACAAGGTCGCTCTCTAGAATAAGCCAGAATTCAACAAGGTATGTCATTTTTGCTATAACTCCTTTTCTGAGAGGTTCCAAGTAGTGCCACTTGGATGAATTGCATAAAACACACTGAATAACATTGTATATCAGTTTCAGATATTTATACATTTCAGGTTCAAAGTTATGATTACTTCAAGTTAGGGTTGTTGACTAATCCAAAACTAGGCATGTGAGACTAAATAAAAGTTTGATGAAAATGCTAGTCTCTTGTTTTTAAAAGTTAAGGAAGGTTTGCAGGAATGTGATCATATACACCAGGTCTATTACAGAGCTACAAATCAGATTTGGATGATGCAATTGATGAGGTATTTTGGTTGAGGTACATGTTGAGTACATGGTTAAGACAAGTAGTTGATGAGTTGGCGCACATACATGAGGTGTATAGGTTATGATTTTGGTACACATTGATGAGTAGTTAACACATGATTGGTACATACTTGGCACATGGTTGGATGCACTTTTTTATGGTACAGTTTGATTACAGGTTGGTGCATGGTTAATGCACGTGTTTATGGTACAGGTTGATTACAGGTTGGTGCATGGTTGATGCACTTGTTTATGGTACAAGTTGATGCATGGTTGATGCATGGTTCAGATTTATTGGTACAGGTTTTCAGCAGTATATCTCTCAGTAATCCAACAGATCTATAATACAGATAATTGGTAGCCAAGCTACAGCAGGGTAAGATGCCACAAAAGGTGGATAATTATAATTTGGGAATAGATGGAATATTGTTGCACAAAAACAAAAATTATGTTCCAAATGTCCAGGACTTGAAACGTATGATTTTTCATGAAATGCATAATGTCCCTTATGCAGGGCACACTGGATATCCGAAAACCATGGCAGCGATCAAGAGCTATTACTTTTGGCCAAGTATGAAGAGAGAGATCATTGAATACATCGTTAGATGTATGGAATGACAGAAAGTTAAAGCTAAGCATAGGCACCCAATAGGGTTGCTACAACCTTTGCCCATTCCTGAATGGAAGTGGGAAGTGGTGACAATGGATTTTATTATGGGATTGCTCAGAATAGGCAAGCTACATGATTCGATTATGGTGGTGGTGGACAAGCTTACAAAAACTGCCCATTTTATTCCACTGAAAACTACTCACAAGGCAGTAGATGTTGTTGATATTTTCACGAGGGAAGTGGCACGATTGCATGAAATTCCTAAAACCAATGTTTTCGACAGAGACCTGAAATTCACCTCGAATTTCTGGAAAGGATTGTTCAAAGGATTCAGAATGAATCTAAACTTTAGTATAGCTTATCATCCTGAGTCTGATGGACAGATAGAGACAGTGAACAGAGTGATAGAAGACATTCCGAGAATGTATGTGATGGACAAACCATCGAAATGGGAGGACTACCTGCACTTGGTAGAATTCCCTTACAACAATGGGTATCAGGAATTGTTGAAGATGATCCCATTTGAATCACTTTACGGAAGAAAGTGCAATACTCTAGTGAGATGGGATAATCCAGCTGATAGGACAGTAGTTGGGTCAGATTTGCTCAAGGAGATGGAGGACCAAATGATAAAAATTAAACAAAATTTAAAAGCTTCCCAAGACAGGCAGAAAAGTTATGCCGATAAGAACAGAACCCATAGAGAGTTCAAAGTGGGTGATCATGTTTTCCTGAAGGTGAAAGATAACAAGAGTTCCCTAAAGTTGGGAAGCTACGCCAAGTTGGCAGCCAGATTTTGTGGGCCATTTGAAATCCTAGAGAGGATTGGCCTAGTTTCTTATATGATTGTATTTCCTACATTTTTGTATGTTCATAATATATTCCATGTATCATTGCTAAAGAAATATATACCTGATGCTAATCATGTTATTGATTGGAATGTGATTCAGGTGGAGCAAGAAGGCGTTCTTCAAGTGCATCTGGTGCGCATTTTGGACTGGAAAATCAAGCAACTCCAGAATCGAGCCAAGGGGATGGTAAAGGTCCAATGGACCAAGTATGGTCCCAAAGACACTACTTGGGAGCATGAGGATGCAATGCGGACAGAATACCCGGATATTTTAAAGGATTTTTGAAAACTTTTTTGTATATGGGTATATGATGCACTGAGGACAGTGCACAAATAAGGGGATGGGATTGTAATATCCCTCAGCCAAACCCAATTGTAAATGTAATGTAAGTGTACTTAAGTTGGTGAGCTATTTTGACATCATTTTTGTAATGCACCTTTCATGGCATAGTGCGTGCATGTACTATGCAGTAAAATGATGTAGTGTGCACATACCCAGATACCACGCGTAGTAACTAAAGTGCGCGCAGTATGGAGGTCATAAATCCTTGTGTATATGATATGTCTTATAGGTTGGTGAGACAATTATTATAAGATGGGATGCTTATGTTTTGGAATTAGGCTAGAGCACCTAGATGTTAAAGGCCAGTGCGCCTATTTTGTATATGTCTCATGATTAATATAAAATACATCGCTGCATGCAGACCGACCATGATAAAGAGATGGGGGACTAAAATTCACCAGTTAGGGAAAGGGAGGGCCAAACGTTAAGGTAAAGGGCTAAGCTAGAGAGCTTAAGCCAAAAAGGAATATTATATTAATATTTCTTAAAACCTAAAGTATGGATAATTATTTTATCCTAAGTTCTAAAGTTGTGGACAAGTGGACCAAAGTAGCTTCCAACATGACAAGTGTCAAGTTGGGTACATTCATACATATCGTGGGGACTTAGCTCACTTTCACACCTTCACCATCATTCAGACGATCATCTCTCCCATGGTTCTGTCGATCATTCAGTCATCTAGTCAATGATTCCATGACCATTTTCACTCACGAAGTCAGTTATCCTTCAGACATTCATTTCACTGTATCTAAGCCTGTTTCCATAACCATTTACTATTGGTGTACCTAGTTAGCTTGGGAGCGGGATTGAAGAAGCAGGTTGTCAGGCCTGTGGGAAAATGAAGAGGCGGGTTTTCAAGCCTGTGAGAAATTCTCTGAGCAAGAGAATTGTTGGGGATTGATTTCCTGAATGTGCTAAAATGCAGCTACGGTGCTCTAAGACTTCTTGTCCGGCCTGTTGCTGAAGCCCTGCAAGGGAAGTGGGGCAGCCAAAGGACTATTGAGCAGAGAAGGGGCACACTTCCTTGGGTGGGACAAGCATGTGGGGAATGAGAGGTTGTAAGCTATTAGTTGAGTGAGCACCTGAGATAGAGTCTTTCCTGTTGTCTATGAGCCTTTAGCCTATTTAGGAAACCCTTTACCTGGGTGGAGTTTTATCCCATCTCGGAGGTGACTCACTGTTGAGAGTGATGAATAGTGTAGTCTAAGGCTGGGAGGTTCATGGATGGTCTACACGCAGTTGGTGACAATCTTTCCAAGATAAGTACCAATCGTGTGATAAATTTACATGATGCATTGTTATCTACATGCTTATGTTATGGATTATCATATGTGTGATTATAACTGTCTATATGTTTATGGGTATTTCCCTGTATATGATGCATGTTTGTGTTTACTGTTATTTTAGTATGAAATCGTATATTTACAGAATGTAGTTGTTTGTTTACGTTTATATGTAAATCTTCCGCAAGAGTGTTGTATGTATATGTTAATTGCATGCAGTTTGAAGAGAAAATTTATGTAGCATAGCTCAGTTGAATACAGGGTATGTTACAGTATGTTCTACAGTGAGAGAATGAAAGTGTTCCCTCGTGTAGTGTGGCTTAGCCATGGGTGGTCGGGGACATTACAAACTACCCCCATCAGGGCCAATGAACCTTTTGGAGTTTCATCTTTGGGGGTTAGGGTTTTAGAAGTTTAGGGTTTTCTCATTTATGATTTATGTTAAAAATTCCTTTGGATTCTCATTATAATCATATTCTTGTGAATGAGAATAACCGAAACACCTCTCTTCAGAGATAAGCTACCACCATTCTATATAGCTTGTGTGCTTTGTATTTTACAGTCTTTTGTATTCCAGATAGTCATTAATAGAATCATACATTTACTTTATTACTATGTTCCTTTCAATATCTATGTGTATCTTCTTGTTATATCTCTATTATACTTCTACCTTCTATTATAGTTCTATTATACTTATACTAAATGAGATGAGGAAAGTTTTCCTCTACCTTCTCCCTAGTGTACCATTTTTGTTTTTCTTGGAATTTTTCCTTTCAATCCACTCTGTCAAAGGTCATGTTGCCCCTATCTTGTATTTCTAGAATTCCTTTGCAAAAATGATTCTTCAACTAACTCTACCCAAAAATATGGTGCTAAGTCATGTATTGTAGGTAGGACCTTCTCCTCCTCTCGATCCAACATGGAAGGCTCATAGAGTTTCAATTTCTCCACATCCACTACTAAGTAAATGAGCATGTATGGGGATAGATGAAGTTTGTAGGTGTTATCTCCCACCTTATCCAATACCTAAAAAGGGCCATACCATAGAGCCTTGATATTCTTACCAAAACCCTATAGTTTTTCCTTATTTAAGTCTAACTAATCTATATCTCCCACTTTGAATTATTTTTTGGTTATGTGTTGATCATGTTTGGCCTTATTCTTTTCCTATGACTTCTTCAATGTCTCTTATACCTACAAATGCATCTATCTAATATTTTAAGAAAAAATCTCTTTTTGGAGTGCTTCTCCTATGATGTCTTTGTTGATGCCCAAAAGCACAACGTAGGGTACCTGCATGCAAATTGGTTGCAATGCCTTATTATTTATGTATAATTAATAATACACTAGATAGGTGGGACCCCATATGTGAATATGATGAAGGATGACTCGTCTCTTGTGTGCTCATGTCTTGGTTGTGAAATAATATCTACAGTTTATTCTCTCGAAATTACTCTTTAAAATAAAATGGGAAAAAAACAGGCTTATTGGCGATTTGATTAAAAGCGAAATGGTATTGTTTTGATGATCATCACAGTTATATTATCCTACACATAGTTGGAATGAGAATTTAAACTCTAGACTTGAAGTTGTATATGGTTATGGCATTGTGTTACCTTGATTTAGTGTTAAAGGGTTATGCACCATTGTTTAAGTTTAAAATTCATAAGTGTTTGGGGCATGGTTTCCCTATAAAGTGTGGACATATAATATGTTGGTGCAAAAGGGTTGGCGTGCACATTAATTTTGAAAACATAGTGTAAGGGCGACATATCCGAATTGCATTGAATTTGGTATGGCTATGCTGGATTATGCAAGGTATGTGCTAGCGTGCTCGTACTGGGCTATGGGTGATGGAGTAAATGTAGATATGATGCGAAGTAATTTCACATCGCTCTAACCCTACCTCGATGGTCGCCACCCCTGCTATGTTCTCATTTGGTCATTTGTTTTGGTTGGTGTTGCCTCCGTGTTGCTCGGACTTGGAAGAAATATCAAGTTTTGTTGATTCTCCTTGGCACTTTGCATCCAGGTAAGAATTTTCTTGTTGATCCATCCATGAATTATTTCTATGCTCATTAATTTAATCAAAGGTTGGCTCTTGCATTCCCTTACAGTCTTTGTTTTTCCAAATTTTATGGCATGTGTTGTTTTTCAACTGTGTAATGGTTTTTGAATGAAGTTAATCTCTGTTGGCATTTACGTGAAAGCTAATTCATAGTTGAATGTATCTCTCTGTCGAATGAAATCATGGTTGTTTTGTTGCTCTACCCGTTGGAAAAACTTGTGGTGGAAGTAGTTCAGGTTTGACGCGTCTATGTTAATTCGGTGGTTTCTTGTCTTTCTGATATAAGAATGGTGCCATTTCTCGCCTATGGATTATTTGTAACCCATGTCTGTCAATTATTTGTATATATCATGGATATATTTTCATGCATTTTCCATAAAGGGTCTATGAAGAGGTCTGTAGAAATGTTTGGTGGTAAAATATGGTCGAGGTTTTATTTTTGGGCTTAACCCTCGAAGTGTTTTCCCTCTTTCTCTCTCATACCTCATTGCTTTTGATGAGTGGTATGTCAAACCATGAATTTTATGACTCTGTAAGGGTGGCTAACCCAACATTGGATAAGTTCGATATTCACATCTCTTTTGTCATGGGGTTTTATCGATTTGTTACTTGATGGTGTTAGAGTTAATACCGAGCTCACTTGGTGATAAACCTAGTCTATTATATGACAGTATTGAAGTCATGATAGTATTGAAAGAGAATGTTTAAGAATTATGGTTGTGTTGTGTTAGCATACTTGACGTGATCATGTTTTTTTAGTTGGATAAAATGTCTTTGTTGACAAATTGTAGATTTGTTGAATGAACTCTACGAACAAGAAAAAAATTAAAGAGTGGAATATTTTTTATTTAAAATATCAGTTTAATTTTTTCATTACCCACGAGGGTCCCTTTTGGTCTATTTTGAGAGACTGTGTAGTGATTAGAGAACATCAATTGCAATGGTTTCGAACCCATTCTGTCTATACATCAACTGTTAAGTGTTGGTTGTTGGGTCTCTATGCTGTCATGACCATAGTGTGCATTGAATGTGTTATGTTATAGCTATTGGAATGTTTCTTGGGACAATCATTTATTAAATGAATTATGTGAATATAATTTAAAAATACACAGTGAACAATCTTGGAGTTTGAAACAACAGTCTTGGAATTTTGAAATAGAGAATTGGATTTTAATTTTGAAATAGAAAAGTGTTTGGAAATTTTGTTGTTATGATGATGGTATTGTTTTGTATAGAAAATGATAAAACAATAACCATTTGGTTCCCTTTCATTTTACCATTTTTCACACATTACATTCCCTTCATTTTCCCACACACACTTATAGTAGTCCCTGTTCTATTATTAAGCATTTTAAAGAAAAAAATATGTATGAAAACAAAAGGGATTCATATGGAGGTTGGTTGATGACTGGTGTTTGAGAGTTGGATATATACACAGTTTGATTATTTATGTGATTGCTTGAACAATATCCATGTATGTTGTCCCATTCATTCTACCATCTTTCACACACTACAAACCCCTCATATTCCCAATGACCCTATCACTCCCTATTCAGATGGCAGTTGATTGATGAAGTTTTTAATGGATGGATTGCATGTGTTATGTAGTGGATGACAGAACCAATTTTTTGTTTTATTTAGGTAGAGTTTCATGCATGGATTATTAAGAATTTTTCATGGTTTATTGAATATTGCTACAGGATGAGAATTTTTAGTAGGGGAAGTAATGGAAGAGGAAACATAGGAAGGGGAAATGGGCAGAGGGGTCACTGAAGACCTTTGTTCTCCATATAATTTGATATTGACCCCCAACAATTGAACCATCATTTCCAAGTTGGGTTCTTCAACCTAGTAGGCCAAGGGATCCTCCAACCCCGACCTAAAACACCGCCCTTCTAAGAACTTCAGAACCTTTCCGACATCTCAGTCCCTCCTCATGTATTAATGTGACCATAACTGCCCACCAACGATGGTTGGCAATGTTGGATCATGCTGTCATTTACGCCAATGGTTTGATTGATTAATGTCATTGATTGATGTCAAGTGATTTATTGATTGATGATTGATATAATGTAATATGTATTGTCCTTGATGAGAATGCGTAGATGAAGATGGATCAATGAGTTGTCATTGTTATGATGAAGATGGATCAATGATTTTTCATTGATACATGATGAATATGGATCGATGTGGTTTCATTGGTATATGATACATTGTTGGAAAAATGTATAGATGACTCATTATTGTCTTATAATGATTGATAAGGTGTACAAATGGATGAACTCCAAAGTGGTCCCCTTATGGTGAAATCCCTCATGGGAAGACTCTTTGTGGATTGAGTTATCCTAGAAGAATGGTTATAGGACCCATGCTTGTATGTGGAATAATGATATGAATATTAGTGAATTTGTTGGTGAAACTATCCTAGATGGATAGTGCTTGTCATGCCATTTCCGGTGGTATGTGGAACGTCACATAAATCCTCACGGTTTGATATTTATGGCCTTATGAAGTTGGAGGACCCTCACATGTTAGCTTGAAGCCCCCAAGGTCAACGAAGTCAAAGTGACCTAAAAGAAGAAATCATTATTTAAATGATAATGTAAAGTGACAAATTCAAAGTGGATTGTTTAAACAATAAAGAGAAGTGAAAAAATCAAGAAATGATAAAGTAAGGTGACAAAATCAAGAAGGAATATTTAAATGATAAAGTATTGGAGAACTTTCTATTTATGGAAAGTGGTTAACCCTAAAAATAAGGAAAATAGGTTAAGTGACCTAGAAATGGGTTAAGTGACCTAGAGGATGGAAGTATAAATAAGATAGCTATGAACTCTTGCAAATCATCCTTTTTGTGGATCAATGGAGAACTTCTTGTGGGAATATCTTTTGGAGTTTTGATGGAGAGATTCTTGTGAGAGCATTTTAGTGTGGATCTCTTGAGAATGATTGAAGATCTATTATGAGAAAGAGAGCGTGAGGAGGATCTCATGGATGGATCAATTTTTTGGCAATGTCTAAGATATTGACGACAAAAGTCTTGGAGCTTCAGAAACCCTAGTTTCTGAGGTATATGCGGGCTTTCTATGTATACAGTACCTATACGTGAGCTGTCTATGTACAAGATGTGTATAGTACGTTGGTTGTATGTGTACAGAGAGCGTATAGTGGATAAAATCATGGAGATGTTTGGTTGAGCTGATGAATATCTATTGAATACTAAAGCAAGTTCTAGATCTGCATTATATGGGCTCAGATCTATCACTGAGACACTGGCATGGTTACATTATTGTCTTGATGGATAGTATTTCTTGTTGTGTTGTGAATTCCTAGGGAATTCTTGGTATGGTTGCTATGATGTGGTTTATGTTGGTTGATGGAGTGATAAACACTCTTATGATTCATTACTAATATGATGGCTATAGTATGTTGATTTATTATGCATGATTGAGTAGCATTCATAATGATTGGTTGTGGAGCATGAGTAAGCTATTGGAGAGCTTGGATGTCTTTTGATTGGCTGGTGTTCAGTTTGGATAGTAAGAAACATAAGAGAATGATAAATTGGTTGTAGAGGATCTGAGTTGAACTGGAAGGATAAACCCTAATAGCTCATAAGGTATACACGAGTTGTAGTACTGTTTGGGAGCATACATGTAGGTTTTAGTACTGCTTGGTTGTGTTATCACTCCAGGAAACTCTCCTAGGCTATAAGTCGGAGATGCCTGGTAACTAACTCTTTTTGAAAATGTTTTCTTAATATTTGATGTGGTTTTGTGGATCAAAATGAATATCCAAGGGCTAGACTGTGTTTTTAGGACTGTCTAGAAATACGAAATCTCTCAAGGCTTTCTAGTCATGCAGTCAGACAAAGTTTGATTAAATGAGGGAAGAAATCAGCTATTACACCAGATTACACTTCATACCAACAAGTACAATGGGTTTTATAACTGAGGAAATAGATTATGATCATCAACTAAAACAATTAACCAGTGAGATGACAGTCACTGCAAAATTGGATGAGCATCAGCAAAGAACTTTCACTCATAAACTATAAGAAAACAGAAGAAGAGAATCTGACCACCCAACTGAAAGAAGATTGAAAATATTCATATAATAAGAATAAGTTTGTGTGTTACAGAGGCAGCATCATAGTATTCCAAGTCGAATCCTCTCTCTGTCTAAGTTCTTAGGCTTTATAGCCTTTACAAACAGTCTTCAGATCCTCAAAACATGGATCTGCTATGCTAAAAATAGTAATTGAAACTGAAATTACAAAATATAGGACTAAACCCTCAAAATGAGATGATTCATGTCTGTTGATGTGCTGGACAGTCGATGGAGTGAAGCTAAGCCTTCCAAGGCTCCCAAACTTGATCTCATGAAGATAAGAAACGAATGATGTGTCATGTGATCCCTGATACTCTGCCTTCAAAAGTGGACA
>ML808317.1:188543-200779 GCA_009831015.1 Picea engelmannii | reverse complement strand
GTTCAAAGCATATGAAAGGTGACAAGAACAGGTTTCTAACTCTAAAGAAGGAACAAAATGGATCAGTTTCGTTTGGCAATGACAACTCATCCATAATTATAGGAACAGGCACAGTCAATCTTGGAAGCAAAGATGTCAAGGCATAAAATGTTCTAATGGTCGAAGATATGAAGCGCAATCTACTAAGTGTAAGTCAAATGTGTGATCAAGGACACAAACTTTTTTTTGACTCAAAAAAATGTGAGATAAGAAAAGAAGGATCATGAAAGTTGGTGGCTACAACTATAAGAACCCCAAACAACATATATGTCCTGAATGAAATTGGAAAGGAAATATGTTTCCTAGGAAAGAAAAATAAAAGTTGGCTCTGTCACAGAAGAATGGGTCACATGAACTTTGATAATCTTGTCAAAATCAACAGTAAAAGAAATGCTTGAGATTTCAAAGCCAACAAATACTCTATGTAAGCATTGTCTATAGGGAAAACAAACCAGGACCAAGTTCAAATTAAAAGAGTACTCAATGACAAAGCCATCATAAATTGTACATACCGACCTATATGGACAGACAAGAACAAAGGGATTAAATGGTGAACAATACTTTATGCTACTAGTTGATGACTACACAAGAATGATTGCAATTTACTTTCTCAAGAAAAATTCAAAGGCATTTGAACACTTCAGGGTATACAAAGAGATGGTTAAAACTGAGATAAACTTGAAAATCAAATGATTGATATCAAACAATGGTGGAGATTTTACATCAAAGGAATTCATGGATTTATATGGCGAACATGGAATAAAATGGCAATTGTCAGAAGCCAAGACACCTCAGCAAAATGGAGTCATTAAAAGGAAAAACAAAACAGTACAAGAAATGGTCAGAACCATGTTGAAAGATTCCAAGTTGGGTGACATATTATGGGCACAAGTAGTGCATATAAAAATTCATATCCTAAACAAAGGAATGCTTAGAAGCAATAGTGATAAGACCCCCTACGAGTTATGGAAAGGAATATCAGCAAATGTGAAGCATTTTAGAGTATTTGGAAGCAAATGCTATATCAAAAGAGAAGATGGTAGGATTGGAAAATTTGACTCCCGAATTGATAAGGGCATACTTAAATAACCAATAATTAAACCATACAACTTCATTAATACAATACCTAAATCAATTACTTTTAAGATAAAAACATTAAAATAATTTAATAAAAAACCCTAAAACTTAAATAACCAAAATATGAAACCCTAATAAAACCTAAAAGAATTAATCTTTTTATATAAACTTAGCCGACACCTAGGTTTTCCCCACAGTTCCAATATTTAAATACCTGCTCTTCTCTTCATTTTAACCCAGGCTCATTGTCCTGAAGATGGATCCTGATTTGGATCTGAAACATCGACAGTCTATTGACAAAATTGTTGCTAATCCGATCAATACTGAAAATCCAAACCATAGAAATCTCATTAATCAAGGGCATACTAGTTTGGTACTCAAGAAAAATCAAAGCATACAAATGCTTCAATATAATATTGAACAAAATATTGGAAAGCATCAATGTAACGATTGACGAGACAAATGGACGAAATATCAAAGAAGGAAGCAAAGATTCAGAATAGTAGGATGACAAAGAAGATTTGAAAGAAGAAGAAGAAGACAAGACAAAAGCAGAGCAAGAGGAAGATGAGCAGCAGGATCTTTAGATACCTCCCAAGACAGCTAGCCGATGAGTGCAGAAAAATCATCCACGATAACATATTATTGGGAATAAAGACGCGGGAGTTGAAAACTGAAGAAGAATATTTTCACCAGAACAAAGGCACCTAGCACTATTATCCATAGTTGAACCAATTAGTTTTGAAGAAGCCAGCAATGATAAACACTGGATCAAGGTTATGGAAGAAGAATTCAACCAAATAGAGAAGAATGAAACATGGAAACTGGTTCCAAGGACAAGAATGTGATTGGTACAAAGTGGGTATTCAGAAACAAACTAAACAAGGATGGACAAAAAACCAGAAACAAAGCAAGGTTGGTATGTAAAGGATATGCTCAAGTTGAAGGTATAGATTTTTTAGAAACCTTTGCTCCAGTTACAAGGATGGAAGAAATCAGATTGATATTGGCTTATGCATGTTCCAAAAGAATACAGTTGTATCAGATGGACGTAAAATCAATGTTTCTAAATGGAGAATTAGAAAAAGAATTCTACATCGAACAGCTAGAAGGATTTATTCTGTCAGAAAATGAAGATTATGTTTGCGGGTTGAAGAAAGCATTGTATGGACTCAAGAAGGCCCCTATAGCATAGTATTTAAGATTGGACATATATCTACAACAACAATGATCCAGGAAGGGCAATTCAACTAGAAATCTCTACATAAAAGTGGACCAAGACAGTATATTGATAATTGAAGTTTATGTAGATGGCATTATCTTTGGAAGCGATGATGACAGGATGAGTCAAAAGTTTTCCAAAGATATGTAGAATGAGTTTGAAATGTCTTTGCTTGGTGAGTTGACCTTATTTTTGGGATTACAGATATGTCAGCGTGATAAAGATATTTTCATCTCCCAGACCAAGTATATCAGAGAGATGCTAAAGAAGTTTGGAATGGAAGATTGCAAACTCGTAAGTACTCCTATGTAGACCAGTTGCAAGGAGAAAAGATGATAAATCTAAGGATGCAGATCATAGACTCTACGGATCGATGATTGGCAGCTTACTCTGTGTGACAATTTTGAGACCGGATGTGATGCGAGCAATTGGATGGGTTGCGATATTTCAAGCAGCACCGAAAGAAACACATGTTATGGCAGTAAAGAGAATATTCAGATATCTCAAAGCAACAAAAGATTTTGGATTATGGTATCCAAAAGGGAATGAACTATCTTTGGTCACCTACATAGATGCAGATTGGGAAGGAAGCATTGATTATCGAAGAAGTACTAGTGGAGGAGCCTTCTACTAGGGTGATTGTATGGTATCATGGTTGAGCAAGAAAAAATCATCAGTATCATTGTCCACAACAAAAGTAGAGTTTATTGCAGCAGCAGCATGTTGCACTCAAGTTCTCTGGATGAAGAAAACCTTGCAGGACATACTGGTGGAATATGACGATCCCATTCTAATACTTTGTGATAACCCTAGTGCTATAAGTATCTCTAAGAATCTAGTGATGCATTCCAAGATGAAACACATTATGATCAAATATTTCTTTCTACGGGAACATCTTAGAGACAAGAACATCAAGCTAGAGTACATTATGAGGACAAAGGAGCATATTGCTAATATCTTCACCAAACCTCTTCCGAGGGAGACCTATGAGTATCTTTGACAGAAACTTGGAGTAGTTTTTGCCCCACATTGATCCACATGACATCATGCACAGTGAGACAAGGGGAGAGAACCAGAAGACATGAAGAATCCAAGTAAAGAATCCTTTGAATGATTTTCATATACATCAAAAATTTACACGAGGAAGCACCATGAAGAGAAAGCATAGGCTTGTAGACAAAGGGAGTAGACCCAAGGATAATTCCCATTGTCATTAATGTCAAAGGGGGAGAGAAAGAACAAAGGCATCAAAACGAAGAGAAAGAACATATGCATGAGACAGGGGGAGCGATGCTCATAGGGGGAGCATAAGCATGAGCATAAGCGTTTCCATTCCATCGGTGTTTCCATTAATTCCAAGGGGAAGATTTCTGAAATATTGGTTGTCATTGATGTCAACCCTTGAAGAAGTACGTAAGCCCCAAAGGTATGGTTGTGGAACCCGAAGTTATTTGAGGAATTTGAATGTGAAGGACAGTGTAAATGCAGGTAACATACTCATGGATGGATATTTCTTGTCATGATGTTTCCAACAGTAGGTGGTATGCCATGTGGTTCCTCACAGTTGAGGAGTTATGGCCTCATGAAGTTGGAAGCCCCGAAAAATGGTTAAGAAGCCTTAAACAGTTACAAAGTCATTAATTAAAGGAAAAGTGGTTGTAACAAGAAAGGACAAGTTGACCCTAAAATTAAGAAAAATGGTAAAAGAATTATGACCCTAAAATGAGGAAAAAGGTTAAAACAATTATGACCCTAAAATTAGGAAAAAAAGGTAAAACAATTATGACCCTAAAATTAGAAGAAAAAAATTGTAAAATAGTTATGACCCTAAAATTAGGAAAAAGGGTAAAACCGTTGTAACAAGAAATTAATTAAGGATAAAGTTGTTGCAACCATAACTTAATTAAGGGTAAAGTGGTTGAAAAGTAGTTACATGGAAGTGTATAAATACACATCAAGAGTCTCTCATTCATACACATAAGTTCATTGAATATCTATCTAGTGAACACTTGATCTCTTGGTGAATCTGAGGTAGCAAGGTCGAGGTAAAGTAAATGGGAAGCCTGTTCCAGGTTGGTCTAAGATCTGATGTGGTAAGGTTACTACATTATTAAAGGTATGTTTATATGCATATTTTGAGGTTATATCTTGGTGATGTTATGGTACATGCTTGAGGCATGTCTCAATGATGTTGGGTTCTTGGTTGAGAGATGTTCTTGGTGATACATGTGAGTGGATCTAGTTTTGTTGATGTTGAGTATAAATGGTAATGACAGGTTTATGAGACAGCGGCGGTAACAGTTTGACAGTGGCAGTGATTGTGGTAGTGATAGTTTGGTCTACATGTATATTTCAGGGCAGCAAGACGAGGCAAGGAAAGGGGGTTGTATCTTCCTTCCGGTTGGAGCTAGAGAACCCAAGGAGTTGGAACTTCCTTAAGGTTGGACCTTGAAAATCAGGGAGTCGTAGCCTCCTTCTGGTTGGAGCCATAGAATTCAAGGATTTGTAGCTTCCTTAAGGTTGGAGCCTTGTTCCAGTTGTAGCTAGAGGATTATAAAGTTGGTACTTCCAATGAATGTATTCTTTGGCATATAAGAAAATCATTTTATGGTTTTCTCCCATTTGGGTTTCCACATAAATTATGGTGTACTGTGTTTTTGTGGTTGTTTATTATACACTGTTGATTTATACTGCTGATAATGTATTGCTTGCTAATGGTAAACTGTCAAACACTGTTGATAAATTTGAAGATTATATTATGGTTAAAAAGTGGTATAAAGTGCTCATATTGAATCACCNCCCCTCCTCTCAGTATTCCAACAATATTTGCACTTTCGTTGTAACTTTTTTTCTATGATGTTTCAAACTCTGAAATTTTCATAAACTTAAGGGAACACGTCGAGTTACATGTGGAAAAAATTTCACATTTTTAATCATTATAATTTGTGAGATATATCTTGTGGAAGTTCGGGATTTTTACTAATCCTGAAATTAGCCTTAAACAAATCATTTTGGTATTTGTGCTATAAGCCTTTATCAATAAAGATTCGGACTGTGAAATTTTCAGGAGTTTTAAAATTCATATCAAAGTATTACATGAAAAAATCTCAGACTTAGAAGGGTTCAAAGTTCAGATATATATCAGGACAAAGGTCAGACATCCATACATACTCCAAATTAATGGTTTGAAAGGTACGTAACTTACAATTGGCAGAACTTTTGATCGGACAATCTATTTTTGGTGAATCAAAATTTGTGCTAAAGAGAAAATAGAGGAGTATTATTATTATCCCACATGGCTCCAAAAAAATTAGCAACACCAAATAAACCTCCAAAAATCTCACATAAGACGTCGAAAGAAAATGAATATTTTGAAAACAGGTTATCCCGATTAAAGAACCAAATTGATGAAATGAGTGGTGGTATGTTGAAACTAGTGGATTTATCACGTTCTCGGGAATCCCTAAAAAAGGAAATGGAAGATGTGATGCAAAAGAAGATGGAAGAGAATATTAATGAAATTCGAGAACATATGGAAAAAAAGATAAATGAAAATAATGCACATATGGAAAATAATATAGATGAAAATATGTATCAAATGGAAAAGAAAATGAATGAAATGCAAAAATCCATACAATCCATGCTCTTACAAAGGATCCCTAAAAGGGATATGGAGATCCAAGGAAATTATGAAAATAAGGAGAACGATGGTGTTGAGACTTAATCACATATCGATAGTATTTTATCACAATTGGAGAGCACCAATACTTAATTTAAGAATTATTCATCACTTCAAGATCCACATCATCAAGGCTTCAAGTCAACTCCAACGAACTACTACATTCCAAAGATTGATATGAGGAAGTTTGATGGTAGAGATCCTATAACATGAATATTCCAGATGGAGCAATATTTTGATCTACACCAAGTGCCAAGCATCCTTGTATTGATCAACAAAAGGTACCTATTGCATCCTTGTATTTAGAAAATGATCAATTTGTTTGGTGTCAATGGTTTTGTGAAAGAAAAAAGAATTATATTGTCTCTTTGTCCATTTTTACAGATGTATTGATATCACATTGTGGGGATATTAAGAGCAATACATTCTTTAGTCAATTGATAAATATTCGACAAAAAGGCCCAGTTCGAAAACACATTCAACAATTCCAAAAGCTCGGTCTCAGGATAAAGAACATTCCCAAGGATAATCTTTTAGATCTCTTTACGGGCAGTTTAAAGAAGAACATTCAACATGAGGTGCATCTCTTCGAACCCAAATCCCTAGAGCAAACTTTTAGTATGGAAAGGAAAGCGAAAAACAAAAATATGGCTACTAGAAGGGTGGCCATTAACAAATATAGAGAGAACCATGTTCCCTCTCCTAACCCCACTCAACCAACAAGGTTGACACCTCAAAAAATGGATCAAAGAAGATCAAAGGGACTATGTTTCAATTGTGACAGCAAGTACAATAAGGGGAATAAATGTGGTGAGAATAAATTATTCTACATAGACTGTGATCACAAGATCTAAAGAATTGAAACCATGATATTCTACATAGACTATGATCTCTAGATCTAGAAGAGACTACTCCAATGATATCGTGTCATGCATTGATCGACATTAGTACTCCACAAACCCTCATAATATAAGGATACGTCAAAAATAAAAAGGTGATAGTGTTGATTAATTCTAGTAGTACCCATAACTTCATCAATTACAAATTAGCAAAAGATCTCAATTGCTTCGTATTTCCAATACCAGAGTTTCAAGTAATGATTGCATATGGAGGTACCATAAATTGTTCTCGAAAGTGTTATAGTATTAATCTCAATATGGGGGAGTATTTATTGGATAGACCCACGATTTCCATCCAAACGGGTGGTGCTAATGTTTTATTAGGGGTACAATGGTTACAATCATTGGGAAGAGTGGCCCTTAATTTTCAAGATCTTTTCATGATATTTTACTTAAAAGGAAAGGAAATTCAGCTTATAGGTATCCAAGGGAAACTAGTTATAGTGATAAGCTTTAATAGCATGACAAAATTACTCAAAAAGGGACATTGTGTTGTAATTGCACAATTATGCTCACTGGATGTTCAAACATAGATATCCTCTGCTCTAATAGATCTCCAAATGGTTATTGATCTAGATTGGATCATTATATTATTTTTCATCTATCTCAATGCTTTATGGGTGAAAAAATGAAGGAATCAACTAGCAGAGCCATTTTAGCGACTGGTCCACATTTGGAAATTTGGGTCCAAAAAACCGTTTGAAATATTATAGATCCATTTTGAGGCATCAAACAACTCTTTTTTGTGGTCCAAACTTGATTATAAAACCACCATCTATATTCTACACATTGAGACCTTTCTAGTGGTGCAAGAATCGCCTCAATCGGAGTTCGTATGTGAAGTTATGCCTTCCGCAAGTTGACACACTGTATTGATCACCATGGTGTGAGTGGATGCCACGTCAACCCCCATTACTTAAGCATGTGGGGCTAACCACGTAGTGGACGGTCATTAATTGAGGGTTGATGAATTCAATATCCTAGCCCTAGACGACTATCGGGCTATGTTAAATACCAGGCCGCTAGGAGGTGAAGGGGTTCTATTATATGTTATTGTATTTTGTTCCATAACATAGCATAATAAAGGGGAGTGAAAAAATAGAGAGCATAACAAAGGGTTTTAATGTTCTGTAGCAGTCTAATAGGCCACATGTCTCATGTAACTCCATAGAGAGTGCCTTCACCTCTGTACTTGCCTTATTTTCATACCAGAGAAAATAGAGCAAAGCAGCCTCACCTTCTAGCTGAGTTTTCTATCGTAAGGGTTTCCCAGAGCAAATCTTTGTGTTATTTTGTGGATGGTGTGTGATTGGATTTTATTTTTCTCTATTTTCTGCATTTTATCTATTTCATGCATAAGGAGAAAATCGGTAACTAAAGATACTGGAATATAAAGGAATTTAACCTTCATAGTGTAGATTTTAGTTTTATTTATCAGATCTATTGTGATGAATTGTTCCAGTGGAATATCCAAAGCAAGTTTTCTTGGTTTATTTGTGGAAAGTTGCAGGTACCTAAGAATCAGCTTAAGAAGAAAGTCATAGAACCCTAGTCATGGCTGACAAGTCTATTCATAACAACCCTCAAGATCCAACAAAGGAGAGATTTGTGAGAATGGAATAGCAATTCGCTAACATATATCACAATATGTCCCTCTTCCTAGACGCTCTAGCAAGCAAGCTTGGGTCATTAGGAGAAGTTGGAGGCTCAAACTTAGAGATCGGATCAAATGGGAAATCAGAAGATAATGAAGACCCGAAAAAGGAGTGACGAAAAGAACCCGAGAAAGAACAACTAAGATCCAATGCCATAAACCCTTCACAATCCTTATTCAATATGGAAGTGAAAGTGGACATAAATCCATGCCAAGGTGAGATAGATGCATTAAAACTAAATCATTGGTTGAAACAACTAGAATTTTATTTTAGTGTTCACCATATATATGAGGAGCAAAAGATATCATTTTTCATATTGAAGTTGGAGGGGCATGCTTTAACCTGGTAGGAAAGTCACATGGAGACACTTAGGTTGGAGGGTCATCCAGGAGGATTTCAAAACCCTCATTAATTCATAGTTATATCTTATTGGGTATGTAGAGGACCAATGGATCTGTTAGCATTACTTCAGGCAAAGGCAGGGGTAGAGTGTACATGAGTACATTAATTAATTTAGGAAGATGGCCATCATGTTGGGTATCTCTCCCAAGAACCCATATGTACTCCTCAAGTATTTGGGGGGTCTGCATAGCCATCTATGAAAGAAAGTGATGCTTTTCAAGTTAAGGACAATGGACAAGGCATGTGTACAAGCACAATATCTAGAAAACTTAGGCCACAAGTAAGGGTAACCAAGTGATTCCAAGCAAAGAGAGCACGAGGAAGCTTCCAAGGAGGGGAAGAAAAAGTGGAAAGGAGGAAAGGATAAGAAGATGATAGCCACTACACATCGGTGAAAGGATCCCAAAAACCATTGAAAACATTGTAATATTGATGGCCACATGGAAGATAAGTGTTGGAAACTATATCCAGAGTTGAACTCGAAGAACCGCAAGAAGAACAGAAAGAAAAAGAACCTTCTAGACACATATTCGAGCAATCATGTTGAAAGTAGCTTTGATGTGGATGAACATATTGTCTACACATTTGTGTAGAAGGAGGTGAATCTTAGTAGCCTTCATCACCAAGAAGAGAGAGAGATGAACAAGCTCTTCCACATCAAGATTTAGGTCAAGAAGACTAGGATAGATGCTTTGTTCGACTCTAGTTCGCATCCTAATCTCCTAATAGAGGATCACACTAGCAAGATTATATTGGAGGTTCACGGTCATCCTAGCCCCTATCCATTGGGTTGGGTAAATAATGATTCGTAGATCAAGGTAAAAAATCAATGCAAGATTAAATTTGTTGTAAGTGTTGATTTTATAAATGAAGTAGAATTGGATGTAGTACCACTGGATGTATTCAAAGTAGTGTTTGGAAGCCCCTACATGTATATGAGGGATGTTATCTTCATGCAAAGAGTCAACCAATACAACCTCATCGAGGATGGGAAATCCTTCATAATCAATGCCCACAAAGGAAAATAAAAAAATTCCACTGGTAAGTGCCAATCAAGCTAAGAAATTGATCATTTCTAGTAAAAAATATGTTTTACTTTTCCCAAGGGAAAATTAGTTTGGTGAAGAGTCATTAAAAGTAAAGACATCCCTGGAAGGGTGTACTAAGAACCAAAAACATGAATTGGAGGAGTTTCTAAAGGAATACAAGGGAGTGTTCCAGGAGCCTAAAGGGATACCACCTAAGAGGGAAGTGGAGCACGAAATCCAATTATTCCCAGACTCCCCCTTGCCGAATGTTGGGTTGTATAGATAGTCCATTATCAAGGAAAACGAAGTAAAAAAGCAATTGCAACAATTGTTGGAGTAGGGTGTGATTCAACCAAGTACCTCACCTTGTGGGTCACCCATCATAATTGTGCACATGAAGGATGTGACTTGGAGAATGTGTATCGATTGCAGGGAATTGAAAAAGATTACATTGAAGAATCAATACCCTTTTCCCAGGATCGATGATCTATTGGACCAACTGCGACATGACTTCACTAATTTGGATTTGAAATCAGGATATCACCAGTTACGAATCAAATAAGAATATACCTGGAATATTGCCTTCAAAACAAGGCAAGGTTTGTATGAGTGGTTGGTTATGCCATTCGTTTTATGCAATGCACCAGCTACATTTATGAGACCAATGAATGATGTTTTACACCCTTATCTAGATTCATTTGTTATTGTCTATTTGGATGATATATTGGTTTATAGTTCTACCTAGGAAGAGCATATATCACATCTTATGCAGGTGTTAGAGACCCTGAAGAAGTACCAACTGTTGGCCAATCTCAAGAAATGTGAGTTTGCTCAGTAGTCTTTAGTGTATCTGGGGTATGTGATCAATGGAGGCGAGCTCGAGATAGATCCTGCCAAGATGGATCCCAACATGAAATGGCCAGTTCATACAAATTGTACATAAGTTAGGATCTTTCTTGGGGCAACATAGTACTTGCAGAAGTGCATGGCTTCGTTTTCATCAGTAGTTGCACCACTCCACACAATAACAATAATCAATAAGAGTTTCCAGTGGGGGATAAATCAACAAAAAGCCTTTGATGAGCTAAAAAGAAAGATCAGTCAAGCACCAGTGCTTTCACTACCAAACTTGCAAAATCCCTTCAAAGTGGACACATATACAAGTGGGTATGTCATGGGAGCAGTCATGATGTAGGGGGGAAGGCCTATTTGCTATCATTCTGAAGTATTTCATTGGGAAGTCCTCAACTATCCTACCTACGACAAGGAGTCTATGCCTTGGTACAAGCTATCAAAAAGTGGAAGCATTATCTGATAGGTAAGGACACCAGCTCCTCCAATATTTGTAGGCCCAGAGTAAGTTACAATAAACCAATCACTACAACTGGATGGGGTTCTTACAATAGTTTCATTTGGTCATAACGTATAAGAAGGGTAGCACAACCAAGTTGGTAGACATGTTTTCACGGCCACCCACATCTAATATTATAGATTTGGGAACTTTGATGCACATGGAGCCTTTTACCCATGATGCATACAAAGAGGCATACATAGAAGATGAGGACTTCAAGAAGGTGTTTCAGCAACTACATGGCCAAATTCATATAGAAGAAGGTGATAACAAGGATAACTATCATTTCCATAATGGTTTACTATACAAGCTCGACAAGCTCTATGTCCCTAAAGGTGAACTATTGTAGCTTATTGGAGAGGCTCAAGCCTCTAAGGTTGCAAGACATTTTGGTGTTGGGAAGATAGTTTCCAACTTACAAAGGTAGTGTATTGGCCCATAATGCAAGAAGACATAGCACGGTATATTATAGGATGTATACTTTGTTGTACCAGCAATCCCATTAACATGGAGCAAGGTCTATACCATCCCCTACCTATACCCACTCGACCTTGGGAAAGTATGTCCATGGATTTTATGGGAGGTTTACCAACAACCAAGAAGGGACATGACTATCTATTTGTGGTATTTGATAGGCTCAAAAAAATGAGTATTCTCATTCCTTATAAAAAAGACCATCATGAGACAGGAAGCAACAAACTTGTTCTTTGAACAAGTTTGGGTGCACTTTGGGATACCAAGTGTTGAGTGAAAAATGTGTCGCATAAATTCTCAACGATTTAATGTCAACCAGGAGCTTGTAAGCTTAGAGGCACAACACAATATGTGTGAGGATTGAAGTTGTCTTTTCTAAACTACTAAAGCAAAGAACATAAAAATAACAT
>ML808317.1:148260-188443 GCA_009831015.1 Picea engelmannii | reverse complement strand
TCTTATCCAAGTAACTAATTCATTCTCTCCTATATATTGAGGGAATTCTCATGGAAAAGGTTAAGCAAGGTTAAGCAAGATTCATTGGAGAATTGGTGAAAGAATTGTGTGAAGGACTGAAGCTACAGCAGCTTGAAGACTCCAGCAAGTTTATCCAAAGGGGTTGATCTTCTTCATGCAAGTGAGCAAGTGTGTGTGTCGGAGCCAAGGGCCATTGAAAGGAAGTTTGCGGCATCAAGGCTCAGGTTGTAATCTTTACTTTCCATTAACATGATACAGTAATATGTCCCTTTCCCATAAAGCTATTTCCACTTTATTGTATAATTACTTGATCATATACATAGATTGATTGTTGAATAGATTGTGCTTTCTTCACTTTGTTTGGTTTGTGTTGTCTTGGTATTGACTGCACGAGAGCATTGGAGCAAAGCGGGAGCAACAAAGACTATAGGAAGCGATAATAAGGTATGTTATTAGTTCTTGCCTCCTATTTACTTCAATGGTCAAAATCTAGGGAAAGAGTCATGTTCTGTCTTGCTTTGTTCTAGATCCAGGTGGATCTAGGGAGATCGGTTAGTGTCCGCACCTACAGATTTATCCAATAACAAAATTGGCGACTCCACTGGGGAGAAATCCCATTTTCTTTGTGGCTTTTGATATTTTTCTGTGGCCATTTGCTCTGGTTTCACTTTTCTCCTATCCTATCAATCTCTGAGTCTTCAGGATATCCTGATAGACCCTCTGAGTCCAGATGCCTTTTTCAATTTTGCTTCATTTTTCAAATTTTTGATTATGTTCAGGCATTCTCACATTGTACTTCTTTGCAGCATGTGAGAATTGGTAGAGTTCGCACTCTGCCATTAGGTTTCAGTGCGAGGTTCTTGCACCCTGCTTAAGGGTCAGCTGCGAGAATCATTGATTCTCGCACTGTGTCATATTGCCTACCTGCGAACACCATTTTTCAAAAGTTTGGTTTTGAGTTTTGGTATTTTCAACTGCCAGATCAGTTTGATTGCCTCTTATGAGTTTCTTGGACCATTGATTGATGTATTTCTTGTCTTCGTTTGTGTGCATGAACAGTCTTAGGATTTCAAGGCTCTTCTTGTCACTTTTGGTTTGACTTTCGTTTCGTGATTTTTCTTGGCAAAACCATTCTCTCTGACTTCAGAATCTAAGTGTGTTTGATTAAGTTAAGAACCAATGATTGGTTGAAAGTTGAGTACTTGGTCTTTATCATTTTCTTTTTATTTGAAAGATCACTTTTCTTATGCAATTGAAAATATTAGTTTGGGTTTCTTTTATTTAAGAAAGTTCATTATTGCTTTTAGTGAAATTTGTGAAACAAAAAGATTTAATTTCTTGTTTTATATTAGATTGGGGGCATTCTTGAATTTGAAGTAGTGAAATTGCATGATTCTTGGCATTTTTTGATCTTAAATTATGAAAAAATTTCCCCCTCATGGTCGGTGGGGGGGCATGAATCATGCATTGGTGTTCAGTACCTTTTTTCTCATTTCTTGAGAATCTTGATATTGATGAGTTTAATATATTTTTGGACATCATGCATATGGGAATGATAAATGTTTTCTCCTTCTCGTAGCATAGCTTTCATCGAAATGAAAAGATTGCATCTTCATATCTTTGCATAATTTTCGAGTCGGTCAAAACACCATATTGTCCACGCCATCTTCCTTTTGAGTAACAACAACCATAAAATAAAGTGCTTATAAAAATTGATTAGACATTTTTATATTTTCTGGTAGCAAACCTACATTCGATTAGTTGTAGGGCTTTGGAATAGGTGAGAAAGATAACTTTCCAAAGCTGCAAACAAACATAGGATCTTGAGTTAGGGAGTGGTTAAATCCACTTATTACATTTTGTCTTGGGAATCATTTCTAACACAAGGGTCAATCATGAGGTCGCATTGAGACTGGCAGAGTTACTCACCCTGCTTTGTTGGTCTTGGTGTAGAGATTGCACGTATTATGGGGGTCACTTGAAGGTATACCCACAATGATGAGTGGAAGTCTCTCAAGTTGATTTCGAGCTAGATACCCTGCCCTTGCGTGTGGATCGGACTGCCGACTGTCCCCCCAGGATTTATTGTTGTCAGTGGCAACCTTAGTGGCCTATCTCTTTATGGTTTTTACAAAAGGTGACTGTGGAGGGACAAGTCTTCACGATACCTAGAATCGAAGTTGGCCAAACTCACTCGGGCTCCTTGGAGGTTATACCCACGATTATGTGTGGGAGCTTGCACCAGGGTGTAAGTCCGTTAAGCAGGTCATCAACGTAACCTTTCCACCCACTCTATATTAGCCCCTTCTTACTTTGTTCCCGCGACATTGGATTTCATCACCAACTAGTGAGTTCATTGTGAGAAGGTTTTGTTTGTTTGCTTGCTTCCTAGATTTTTAGCGTGTGTAGTTTGTTTTCCTTAGAGGACTCTAGATCGGATTTTTTTTGTATTTAATGGCGTCAGTTCCTGAAATGAACAATGAAGGAACCATTGCTCCAGGGGGAACCTTTTGTTTTTCCTTCTTAAGGAAACATTGGTCCTCCTCACATCGCTACTTTGAGCCTTCTAGGTCTCACAATTGGATTGTCGGTGTGGTTGTTTGCCACTCAGGTAATCCCGAATGTAATAAGTGCTTCAGTCACAAGCACTTCCCCCCAAGAGCATCAACCTCATGTTGATCCTTCACCTTCTTCACCAGTAAGGTCTTCTTCACCTTCTTCGCTTGTAAGGTCGCCTTCCGTTTCATCTTCTTCGTCGAGCGAAAGTTCTGAAGCTAGTAACCCGATGAATAAGAAGAAGAAGAAAAGGAAGATTAAGAAGAAGAAAGATAAACAAGGGTCAAAACCTCCAACCACTGTCAAACATGCTAGAAAACAACCAGTTACTGTTACTCATGCTGGGAGTGTTGATGATGTCAAGATCACCCAAAAAACCCGTAAGCCCAAGTACCCTTGCAGGCTTTGTAAGGGTAGCCATCTTCTTAAGGATTGCCCTGGTCTACCCAAGGTTATAGAAGTATGGTCTACACATCCTCGCCAACCCACGTCGTTAGCCTCTGAACAACATGCTGACAACCCCCCGTCAACCATTCATGATACGGTTGGGAAGAAGAAAAGTAGAGTCAAGTTCCCATGTATGTTATGCGAAGGGAGTCATCTCACTCACCTTTGTCCTCATATGGATAAAGCCTCAAAATTACTGGAAGACGTGACTGTTTCACAGCCTCAACTTCCAGCTGCTTATCACAAGCTTTCTCTCAACCTAACTGCAGTTGATGGAATGATCACTTCGATCCCTTTACCAGTCAATCCGGTTGATCATGTCGTCAATATGGTCACGTCCTTAGTTGAACCAGTTGACAAAGTGGTTGATCCGATACCATCCTCGGTCAATCTCGTTCTCCCCTCAGAGAGTGAAACTAAAGAGGTCGATCTAATCCCATCCTCGGTCGATCCCACTCTCCCATTAGAGAGTGTCACCCAAGCGGTCGATCCATTTCCACATGTTGACCCCATTCTCCCCCTAGAGAATGAAACCCAAGTGGTCGATTTGATTTCTCCATCGGTCGATCCTACTCTCCCGCTAGAGCGTAAACCCGATACTGCCCATGTTTTTCTCATTGATACAGAATCTACCATGCTGAGGGGTATTCCTCCTTCTCTCGTAAGACCCCCTCCAAGTAATGAGGCCATCCATTTTGATTGGGGTGTGCTAACTGGACCTCGTCTTCCCTCTTATATTCCTTTCCAGATTACAGTACAGGTTTGTGGTCGGGACGTTCCCCAAACGTTGATAGATGAAGGTTCTTCTGTTAGTATGTTTTCCTCTATTGCTTGGCAAGCTCTGGGTTGTCCTCCACTTGTGTCGGTTATGCAGAATATGTTAGCTTTTAATAGAAGAACCAGTCAACCTTTAGGGACTATTCCTCAGTTTCCTGTAACTTTGGGAGGGAAAACTGTCTTTATCGATGTCATGGTAGTCCAAGACCCCTTGGATTTTGCTTTACTCCTTGGGAGAGATTATGTTTATGCCATGAAATTTATTGTGTCTACTCTTTTTCGTGTGATATATTTCCCTCACGATGGATGAGTTGTGACTGTTGATCAACTTTCATTCATTGACCCCGCTTGGATTGCCTCCCTGAATGGTTCTTGTATGTAGACAGTATCACCCCTACCACAGGTCAATTATGTGGCATTGTCGCCCATGGCTTCAACTTCTAATGACTTAGATCCAGTAGTTGACATGGTGATCTCTTCGATAGGGTTGTTAGAGCATGATCTCTTTACTCTTGTCATGACCCTTGACATGGTGTCCTTCCAGAGTGTGTTTCTTCTTTCTAGTGAAGACCTCTTGGAAGCCATGACTGAGTTTTGTCCCTTGACATGGTGTCCTTCCAGAGCATTGTCCTCTTGGAATCCATGATCAAGAAGAGAGGTTTCGAGGATAGTTTTTGTGTCTCTGTAACAACCTCGTTAAAAAATGAAACAGAGGTTCCGAGGATAGTTTTTGCGTCTCTGAGGCAAACTCGTTAAAAAATGAAACAGAGGTCTATGAGCATGATTTTCTGATTTCAAGCTCGTTAAAAAATCAAACCAGACTTGAGCATAGTTTTCTCATTTCAAGCTCATTAAAAAATGAAACCACTTATGAGGATAGTTTTTTTTTTGTCTCTGTGGAAACCTTGTTAAAAAATGACACAGAGGTTACGAGCATAGTTCTTGTTTCTATGTCAAGCTCGTTAAAAAATGAAATAATTTTCCCCCTCTTTATTTGAGTCAAGTCCTTCATCTAGTATCTGAAGCTTCATTTCATTCTCCTTTGTAGTTGGATGAAATGAAGCTTGGGGGGATTTTGCCTCATCCTATGGAATTCATGCTAAATTTTGAGCCACTAGCTTCTTAAGCTGGGGGCTAAGTACCAACCATGCATTGGGAAGTTGCAAGCATAGTTTTATATGGTTCAAGCTTGTGTAAAAATGAAACCACCTGCCTCAAGCATAGTTTCCTCTGGTTCAAGCTTGCGTAAAAATGAAACCAAGTCCAAGCATAGTTTTGTTTAGATTTTAAGCTTGTGTAAAAATTAAAATCTATCCCAAGCATAGTTTGGTTTTGTTTTAAAGCTTGCGAAAAAATGAAAACAATCACGAGCTTAGTCTTTGTTCTTTCTCATGCTCGTAAATACATGAGAATAAGTTACCGAGCTTAGTCTTTGTTTTTTCTCGTGCTCGTAAATCAATGAGAATGTAACCGAGTATACTTTTATCACTTTTTCGGGCTCAACAAGGTTATACGAAAAAGGAACCCCCCTGGAGTCCTCTTTAAGCTCTTTTCAGACTCTCTAAACATGAAAAGATCGTCGAGTGACCTTGCTATTTTCACGCTCGATAAAGTATTTGAAGTAAGTGTCTGGTGAGCGATAATTTATCTCTTTTTCGGTCTCATCCAGACTATTTTACGAAAAAGGAACTGAGAGAGTTCTCTTTTAAGTGTTTTTTCAAAATCTATAATCTTGAAAAACCTTCGAGTTTTCTATCTCTGGACTCATTAAACAAACATTGATAGACCCATTATGGGACTGAACCACTCCTTCTTAGGGTTCGTTAAACATACTCCGAGGGACTCGTCCGAAGGATGAGCTTACATCAACAAGCATATGTTATTCTCCTCAAGTTTGCGTAAAAATAAAGAGGTACTCACCAGAAATGGTGGGGGAAAATTTGGGAAAGAAATATGTTTTCATCTTCGTATTGATTGGCAGTAAATATCGCTCTTGAACATGACACCCCCTATTCATCATTTGAAGCCGGTTTGGGAAATCCATTTGTCTCTCTTTCGATTTGCTACAAGGTCATTCCCTGTGTTGTCTTTGAGTCAATGTTGCCAAATCATTGGTCGTGTCATTCATATGTTCAAGAGAAGTCCATCTGAAACCTATATTGAGTCGGCCATCTGCAGTTATCCATTCTCTCTGTGTCAGCCTTCCCTGTGTCCAGTCCAATTCACGTCCTCCTCTGTTTCACCTTCAAAATCTGTTACTCATTTCGTGTCATTGATGGGGGATACATCAAGGCCCTCCTGTGACAAGTTTTGTTCCGTTGACTTCAGCTCATTATCCGGAATCAAGACTTAGAAACTATTTGGTACCTTTGAGCTTGCATGCCTCAATGGCAGGTTTCCTCGCTTTCGACAGTGGGATTACATCATTGACCCCTGATCGAAAGATTTCATCGAATGTTCGACTTCAACTCATTTATTCACACTCGATGGATTGTACTATGGTACCTTGGGAGTCATTGACATCAATAATGATTTCCCTCGCACTTGTTAACGGTTTCATCAATGACAGGTAATCAAGTAGTTTCTACCATGTTCGACTTCAACACATGTAATCACATGGTTAGATTCGTACTATGGGCGATGAAATTGAAGACCCTGGATATCATCTTTGTGATCTAGGTTGCGATGGAGTATGTATAATTTGCGACACATAGATCCACTGTGTACGTCTCATGGCTATGTCGTCTTGATTTGAAATTTCTCGCATAGATCCATAGTGTATTTCGGTGGCGATGCTATATTTTGACAGCATGGATCCACAATGTATGATTGGTGGCCATGACCCATGTCTATAATGTCATCAGTCTATGATTCTCACAAGCTGCCTTAAGCCAGGGTGCGAGAAGTTCGCACTGTGTTGAACTGCTAGGGTGCGAACTCTTTCTAAAGCAAGGAAAAAGATGAATTATTGATGCTTCTAGAAGGGATTTGCCTCAGCCTCTGGACTTCATGCAAAAGTTTGAGCCACTAGCTTCTTAAGCTGGGGGCTAAGTACCAACCATGCGTTGGGAAGTTGCAAGCATAGTTTTATATGGTTCAAGCTTGTGTAAAAATGAAACCACCTGCCTCAAGCATAGTTTCCTCTGGTTCAAGCTTGCGTAAAAACGAAACCAGGTCCAAGCATAGTTTTGTTTAGATTTTAAGCTTGTGTAAAAATTAAAATCTATCCCAAGCATAGTTTGGTTTTGTTTTAAAGCTTACGAAAAAATGAAAACAATCCCGAGCTTAGTCTTTGTTCTTTCTCATGCTCGTAAATACATGAGAATAAGTTACCGAGCTTAGTCTTTGTTCTTTCTCATGCTCGTAAATCAATGAGAATGTAACCGAGTATACTTTTATCACTTTTTTGGGCTCAACAAGGTTATATGAAAAAGGAACCCCCCTGGAGTCCTCTTTAATCTCTTTTCAGACTCTCTAAACATGAAAAGATCGCCGAGCGACCTTGGTATTTTCATGCTCGATAAAGTATTTGAGGTAAGCGTCTGGTGAGCGATAATTTATCTCTTTTTGGGTCTCATCCAAACTATTTTACGAAAAAGGAACTGAGAGAGTTCTCTTTTAAGTGTTTTTCCAAACTCTATAATCTTGAAAAACCTTCGAGTTTTCTATCTCTGGACTTGTTAAACAAACATTGACAGACCCGTGATGGGACCGAACCACTCTTTCTTAGGGTTCGTTAAACATACTCAGAGGGAATCATCTGAAGGATGAGCTTACATCAACAAGCATATGTTATCCTCTTCAAGCTTGCGTAAAAATAAAGAGGTACTCACCAGAAATGGTGGGGGAAAATTTGGGAAAGGGATATGTTTTCATCTTCGTATTGATTGGCAGTAAATATCGCTCTTGAACATGACACCCCCTATTCATCATTTGAAGCCGGTTTGGGAAATCCATTTGTCTCTCATTCGATTTGCTACAAGGTCATTCCCTGTGTCGTCTTTGAGTCAATGCTGCCAAATCATTGGTCGTGTCATTCATATGTTCAAGAGAAGTCCATCTGAAACCTATATTGAGTCGGCCATCTGCAGTTATCCATTCTCTCTGTGTCGGCCTTCCTTGTGTCCAGTCCAATTCATGTCCTCCTTTGTTTCACCTTCAAAATCTGTTACTCATTTCGTGTCATTGATGGGGGATACATTAAGGCCCTCCTGTGACGAGTTTTGTTCCGTCGACTTCAACTCATTATCCGGAATCAAGACTTAGAAACTATTTGGTACCTTGGAGCTTGCATGCCTCAATGGCAGGTTTCCTCGCTTTCGACATTGGGTTTACATCATTGACCCCTGATCGAAAGATTTCATCGAATGTTCGACTTCAACTCATTTATTCACACTCGATGGATTGTACTATGGTACCTTGGAAGTCATTGACATCAATAGTGATTTCCCTCGCACTTTTTAACGGTTTCATCAATGACCGGTAATCAAGTGGTTTCTACCATGTTCGACTTCAACACATGTAATCACATGGTTAGATTCGTACTTTGAGTGACGAAATTGAAGACCCTGGATATTATCTTTGTGATCCAGGTTGCAATGGAGTATGTATAATTTGCGACACATAGATCCACTGTGTATGTCTCGTGGCTATGTCGTCTTGATTTGAAATTTCTCGCATAGATCCACAGTGTATTCCGGTGGCTATGCTATATTTTAACGGCATGGATCCACAGTGTATGATTGGTGGCCATGACCCATGTCTATAATGTCATCAGTCTGTGATCTGAGTATGGGAATGCCTACCTCAGAATTGATATATATGATATTTTGCATATGCTTGGTTGTTCGTAAGTTTTCGATTAGATGTGTTCCTGATTCTCGACACACACATGCAGCTTACAAAGTCTATCGGCTATCACTGGTTCCAACCTCATACTTTGGGGAGCATTCTGTTACCCATGATTTTGGTCATCATGATGATGTATTAATGATGGTGTACTTGGGATCTTCATAAGAACTTTCTCCTAAGAAAGAGTTATTTTCATCTCTTCCAGAAAACTCATTTTTGAAGACTGTTCGCAGGCTACTAGTATATGTGCCTGCAAGAATGTATGATTCTTGCAGGCTGCCTTAAGCCAGGGTGCGAGAAGTTTGCACTGTGTTGAACTACTAGGGTGTGAACTCTTTCTAAAGCAAGGAAAAAGATGAATTCTCGATGCTTCTAGAAGGGAATCTTCTAGAAGGATGAGATGACATTCGAATGGTTATCCTAGTACTGGATTCCCTGATATTTTGGGATCATTCTTATCCAAGTAACTAATTCATTGTCTCCTATATATTGAGGGAATTCTCATGGAAAAGGTTAAGAAAGGTTAAGCAATATTCATTGGAGAATTGGTGAAAGAATTGTGTGAAGGACTGAAGCTACAGCAGCTTGAAGACTCCAGCAAGTTTATCCAAAGGGGTTGATCTTCTTCATGCAAGTGAGCAAGTGTGTGTGTCGAAGCCAAGGGCCATCGAAAGGAAGTTTGCGACATCAAGGCTCAGGTTGTAATCTTTACTTTTCATTAATATGATACAGTAATATGTCCCTTTCCCATAAAGCTATTTCCACTTTATTGTATAATTCCTTGATCATATACATAGATTGACTGTTGAATAAATTGTGCTTTCTTCACTTTGGTTGGTTTGTGTTGTCTTGTTCTTGACTGCACGAGAGAACTGGAGCAAAGCAGGAGCAACAAATACTATAGGAAGCGATAATAAGGTATGTTATTAGTTCTTGCCTCTTATTTACTTCAATGGTCAAAATCTAGGGAAAGAGTCATGTTCTGTCTTGCTTTGTTCTAGATCCAAGTGGATCTAGGGAGATCGGTTAGTGTTCGTACCTACGGATTTATCCAATAACACTAAGTTCTCAAGTGGGAGATCTAAGTCTAAGGGTAGATCTAAATCTCCTGGAAAGTTTGTAAAGGTATGTTGGAGATGTGGAAAAGAAGGGCACTACAAGAAGTGGTGTAGATCCAAAGTTGAGAAAAAGAAGGGATATGAAGAATATCCTTCTATAGAAGAAAATACCTCCAAGGAAGAAGGATTGTATGTGTACTTGGCTTCTTCAAGCACACATGCATATCATGAGGCATGGTTGGTTGACTCAGGTGCATCCTTTCATATGACTCCCCACAGGGAGTGGTTTTGTGAATATGAAAGGTATGATGGAGGTAATTTTTTCTTAGGTTATGATTCGACAACTAGAATCATAGGACGAGGAAAAGTCAAGTCGAGGCTTATAGATGGAAGGATTAGAACACTGCTTGGTGTTCTACACATCCCAGGTTTGGCCAGAAATTTGATTTATGTAAGAAAAATGGATGATGTAGGGGTAAAAACAATATTTGAAAAGGAAACCTACAAGATGGTTCGAGGAGCAATGGTGTTGTTGAAAGGCGTTCAGTTTGGAACTCTGTATAAGCTGCAATGAAGCACTATTAGTGATGGGTGTAATAGTTCCATTGTTCTTGATATTGGAGTTGAAGAAATGTAATATTCCAGATATAAAAAGTATGCAGAACATAAATAAAATGCTAAAAATGGAAGATGAACAACAACATAACCAGATCAACACCACAATAATACCAAAATGATACCAGAATAACACCAGAAAGAGAACTTTGATTACTAAGAGCAATGTTCACTTGCCTCTTCGAGGGGGAACCCTCCAGCAGAGCAGATCTTTATTACAATAATATCCAAGACAAAAGTTTGCATACCCTCGACTCCTATTTATACTAAATATGTATGTCAAAAGAATATATTATTATATTGCTAGGCCTTATCAATATTGACCTTTATTACATCAGAATATATTATTCTACGTACATGAGGGGTTAGGTCCCTAACATGTCCTCCCCCTTAAATACAGTCTTGTCCTCAAGGCTTGAGATGTGGAAATTGTTGCAGAGTGCTAGTTGGTTCCCAAGTGGCATATGTTGGGGTTGTATCTTTCCACTGGACTAACACTTCCTTGTGGTTCGTCGATGTAGGCGACGCTCACACTAGTCCAAAACTACTTGTGGTTGTATCCAAATGGAGCCTTCTTCGTCCAACTCGAGAAGGTTGGTTTGAGTTTGGAACTTAGTTCCAATCACCTTCTTTAAGCAGGAAACATGAAAAATAGGATGTAGCTTAGAATGATTGGGTAAAGCTAACTGATAGGCCACATGTCCCACACGCTTGAGAACGGTATAAGGACCATAAAATTTGGGCGCCAGTTTCTGACAATAGTCAACCTTGAGGGAATTTTGCTTGTAAGGTTACAGTCGAAGAAAAACATTATCCCCTTCTGCAAATTGACATTCAGAGCGACCTTGATCTGCTTGTTGCTTCATGCGATTCTGAGCCATGGCCAAATTCTCTTTGAGGGTACGGAGAATAGCCTCTCGAACTGTAATCATTTGGTCAATCGCCTGGACCTTCAAGACACCTAGAAAATATGAGAGAACTGAAGGTGGCTTTTGTCCATATACCACTTCAAAAGGAGTCATGCAGGTAGTTGTATGGTATGAAGTGTTGTACCACCATTCAGCTAGTGGTGACCATTGAGCCCACTCATTTTGTTTTTCTGAGGAAAAACACCTCAAATATGTTTCCAAACATTTGTTGGCAACTTCAGTTTGACCATCAGTCCAGGGATGATAAGTTATGCTAAGATGCAATTGGGTGCCTTGTAGCTTGAACATTTCTTGCCAAAAATTGTTGGTGAAAGTTGGGTCACGATCAGAAACAATATAATGTAGCATGCCATGAAGCTTGAAGACCTGATCCATGAAAAATTGAGCCACATTGGATGTTGTAAATGGGTGTTGAAGAGCACAAAAATGAGGATACTTGGAAATACGATCAACTGCCACCATGATGACTGATTTATTTCCCGATTTAGGTAAGAATACAATAAAATCCATAGAGATATCTCACCAAATAGTAGGTGGAATCGGAAGCGGTCATAGTGTGCCAGCAGATTTGATCGTTTCACCCTTGTTGTGTTTACACACATCACATTCATCCTCAAAATTGTGAATGTCATGTTTCATACCATCCCAGAAAAAAGAACGTTTGACCCTGTCATAGGTTTTGGTAAACCCGGAGTGCCCAGTTGTGGGTATAGAATGAAGCTCAAAAAGTATTATGGATTTAAGTTTTGACTATTTACTTAAATACAAACGGCCTTTGTATCAAAGCTCATCATGGATCCAAGAGTACCCTGGGGAAACTGGAGAATTTGACTGCAATTGTTGTATCAGATGCGAACTTTTGGGATCGTGTAGCTATTCCTAGCGAATGGCTTGGAGCCAACAATGAAGGAGAAAGAAAAAAGCGACCCTTCGTCTTCATATTTTCGGGAAAGTGCATCCACAACCACATTATCTTTGCCTTTCTTGTTAATGATCTCGTAATCATATCCAAAAAGCTTAGTCACCCATTTTTGTTTCTCTGGGGAGGAAATGTGTTGTTCCAGAAAATACTTAAGGCTTTGATGATCTATCTTAATTCGAACGTGTTGCCCCAATAGATAAGGGTGCCAAAGATCAACAGCATGCAGAATAGCCAACATTTCCTTTTCATAGATTTATTTGCCCAAATTTCATTCAGACAGTTGTTTGTTGGTAAAGTCCAAAGGTCGACCCTCTTTCATAAAGACAACGTCAATTCCTTTCCCTGAAGCATCACATTCTAGGACAAAGGTCTTTTTGAAATCAGGAAGGACTAGGACTGGAGTGGTGCACATGGCCATCTTCAAGGTTTGAAAAGCCTGAGCAGCTGCTGGAGTCCAAGTGAAAGAATTCTTTTTAAGAAGTGCAGTGAGAGGTGTTGCAATCTTTCCATAATTCTTAACAAACTTGCGATAATAACCTGTTAAACCCAGAAATCCACGCAAGATTTTGAGAGTCTTTGGGTGAGGCCAGTCTTGCATAGCTTCAATCTTTTTAGGATCCACCCTGATGCCGACCTTTCCAACAAGATGACCCAAGTACTCAACTTCTAAGGTGCCAAAAGCACATTTAGATTGTTTCAGGAAAAGTTGGTGTTGAGAGAGTAGATGGAGAACTCGATCCACATGAGCAAGATGGTATGTCCAGGTTTTGCTATAGATGAGGATATCATCAAAGAAAACTAAGAGAAAATGACGGAAGACATGATTCATGAGGCTTTGGAAAGTGGAGGGAGCATTACACAAGCCAAAGGGCATGACCAAAAACTCATAGTGGCCCTCATGAGTTCTAAAGGAAGTCTTAGGAATGTCTACCTCTTTTATACGGATCTAGTGGTAACTAGAATGAAGATCAAGTTTAGTAAAGAACTAGGCGCCACTCAATTCATCCAAGAGATCATCAATGACAGGAATGGGAAATTTGTCTTTAATGGTGAGTTTGTTGGGGGTGCGGAAGTCGAGACACATGCACAAAGAACCTTCTTTCTTAAGGACCATGAGCACAAAATAAGAGTAGGGGCTCATACTAGGGCGGATAACACATGCATTAAGCAGTTCTTGAACCATTTTCTCAATTTTATTTTTTTGGGAAAAGGGTGACGATAGGGACGGATATTGGGAGGAAGGCTTCCTGGGACAAGGGGAATGGAATGATCATGAACACCACGGGAAGGATGGAGTCCTTGGGGAGTGGAAAAAACCACTTGATGTTTAGAGAGGATGCATTGCAGGTTCTGTGGCATAGAGGGTGTCTCAATTGCTTGTATGGCATGGAGTTGGGAAATAATGCCAGAATGGCCTTTTTTTAGCATCTTTTCCATTCGAGGGGAACCGACAATGATGCCTTGGAACTTGTATTGTTGGCCCTCTTGGTCGAATTTCATGGTTAATTCCTTAAAATCCATGAGAATGGGGCCCAAAGTCCTTAGCCAGTCTACACCCAAGACAATGTCACAACTGCCCATGTCGATAGCAAACATATGAGATTTCATGTGGTAGTCACCAATTTGGAGACACACATTTTCACAACACCCTCCACATTTCATGGACCTGCCATTGGCAATCATGATTTGGAAATTATTGACTGCACGGATATAGCAATTAGTTTCTTGGGCAATGTGACAATGAATAAAATTATGGGTGCTTCTACTATCAACAAGAATGATGACCTTCATATGCTTGATGTAGCCAATTATCTTGAGGGTTTAGGGAGCAAAGAAGCCAGTGAGAGCATTTAGGGAAATAACTGGTTCGCCTTCGGGAGGGTTTGAGGGAGGGGTTATGTCAGTGGGTTCAGGTGACACCAACACAAGGGGAGCTTCAACATCCTCTTCTGAAACATCCTTCGAGATGGCCATAAAAAATTTTTGTTCCTTACACTTGTGTCCTGAAAAATATTTGTCATCACAATTGTAACAAAGGCCTTTGATTTTGGCGTTCATCCATTTCGGCCCTAGTCAATTTTTGAATCTTTAGTGGAGTAGAAGGAGGAGTGGGATTTACTAGTTTAGTGCGTGGAATAGAGGGGGGTTCCGGTTTTGAGAAGAGACAACCTGTTGTGCTTCCTTAGCTCTTTTAGTAGCCTCCACCCAACTATGAGGCCAAGCCATGAGGACATGGGCACGAATCTCATCCCTGAGGCCACTGATAAAACATTCTCGGAAAAAATAATTAGGCATGCCCTCTGTACGAAAAGCCAATCACTCAAAAGAAGATATAAAGTCTTTCACTGTGCCAAATTGTTTCAACTTTCTCAAATGACCTAAATGGTTGGTGTCAGTGTCAAAGCGTTCATAAATCTCTTCCACAAAGTGTGTCCAAGCAACATACCCTTAACGGACAGTTTTTCTCCATTGCCACCATTTCCAACGTTCTTGATCTAGATGGAGAACACCATATCGGAGTTTGGCCATATCATTTGTAATGTCGTACAAAGAGAAATAATGTTCCATTTGAGTTACCCAACCAATGGGATCCCAGCCACCAAATTTGGTCACATCCACACGTGAAAGGCGTAGGTCATGCTGAAAGTGATGGGGTTGAAAATTATGGGAACGAGAGGAAGTTCCAGCTTCGGTATGCAAAGGTGGGTCAGATAAAGGGGGATATTTAGGGATATATAGCTATGTCCAGATCATCGAAGCGACAGATTCAAGTTCAATAGTAATGTCTTGCTTGAGGTCTTCTTTGAGTTCCTCGATTGAGGTGACGATGGAGGAATGCATGGTTTTATTGATGGTGGCATTATTGGCACTGAGTTGTCTCACTTATTGTTGGGTCTCTGTGAAATTAGATTGCAAGGTATTGAAGCGAGCTTCCAAGTCTTGGCTACGGGTATGGACCATGATGACGAGGGAACCGAAAAGGGGCGAGTGGGGTCAAAAAAATTGTTGAAGAATGATAGGTATGAATGTGATAAGGGCGAAAAGATAAATCGAATGGAATAGGTCTCAAATAATGGTGCAACAAAATCCAGACTTTTTTTTTACACCTCTGGAGTTATACTCTGGTCCGAAGAATACTACAGTGATGAAATGCCCAAATGCTTAATCAAGAAGAAATGTGTAGTGATTTGGCAACTTGAACACAGTTGTGCGGCAATAGATCATGTATGTTTTGTTTTTTGTTTCCATCTCCAAAGGTTAGTTATTCAAGGGTTCTACAGACAAGGGTTTGCCCTGTGTTATATCTCTCTGATATACGTGCGGGGTCCAACAGTAGTACTCGGCCCAATATCTCAGGGCACCAACTAAGGAGGCTAGAACGTGCCCTTAGTCGTACTACCCGACTACCCAGGTACTAGAGAGTATCTTCCTGAGTGTTGTTCTCGGTGGCACTATAACAGTCAGGCGGCCGATCGATTTATCTAAAGAGGGCTTTAGGAAATTTTGGTTGATCTGTATACAAGTGTTTTCTGATGCACTACCACTCAAAGGGGTACCAACAGGGGTTACAAGGGTGGCCAACAGACGTGCTCTTAAGTACCACTTGTATTTCTTGCGTGTATGAATCCCCGACCATGGGTTTATGCGCATAATGACAGATCTTTGTAGTTTAAAGATGTCAGAATACGTCTCTACCTTGAAAAAAAAAATAACCAACAATTTTCTGCCAAGGAAGGTGCTCTGATACCACTTGTAATATTCCATATATAAAAAGTATGCGAAACAAAAATAAAATTCTAGAAATAGAAGATGAACAACAATATAACCATAACACCACCACAATAATACCAAAATGATACCAGAATAATACCAGAAAGAGCACTTTGATTACTAAGAGCAATGTTCACTTGCCTCTTCGAGGGTGCAACCTCCAGCAGAGCGGAGCTCTATTACAATAATATCCAAGACAAAAGTTCTCATACCCTCGAATCTTATTTATACTAAATATGTCTATCAAAATAACCGTCTAGAGGAAGATCCTTCTAGAAGCAAAAGCTTCTATTAGGTCTTCTTACATTCGACTTATTATTTCTTATTACTAGGACTTATTAATATTGACCTTTATTACATCGGAATATAGTATTCTACCTACGTGATGGGTTAGCTCCCTAACACGAAGAAATAACTCCTATAGTCTTTGGAGAAAAGGTTATGTGGTGGCATCAAAAACTCAGGCATATCGAACAGAAGGATCTTCAACTACTACACGGTTAAGGTATGGTTGAAGGTATGTCTAATTGCTCTCTGGATTTTGATTTATGTGAACATTGTGTATATGGGAAGCAAAATCAGGTAAGATTCTCTTATGGTGCTACAAGGGCAAAAGGAATTTTATAGCTAGTTCACAGTGATTTTTTTGGACCTATGTCGGTCCCATCATTGGGAAAATCTATGTACTATGTCTCATTTATAGATGACTTCTCGATGAATAATTGGATATATTTCCTCAGGAAAAAATCTGAAGTCTTTGATAGGTTTAAAGAGTTTAAGGCTCTTGTTGAGAATCAAATAGAGAAAATAATTAAGGTGTTAAGGACAGATAATGGTGGAGAGTTCTGCGAGAATGAATTTGAAAAATTATGTAAGAAGTGTGGTATAGCAAGGCAGAAGACTACTCCATATACACCTCAACATAATGGAGTTGTAGAAAGGATGAACAGGACGTTGATGGAAAAAGCAAGGTGCGTGCTCAGTGGTTTCAGGTTAGGGCAAGAATTCTAGGCAGAGGCAATGAGTACTGCATCTTACCTGGTCAAAAGATCACCCTCATCAGTGTTGGATGACAAGACTCCACAAGAGGTATGGACTAGTAAGAAACCTTCTCTCACACAACTCAAGGTATTTGGTTGTGATGCATATGTTCATGTTCCAAAGGAAAACAGGAGTAAGCTAGATAAGAAGGCTGAAAAGTGTATCTTTATTGGATATAAAGATGGTCTCAACAGTTATAAGATTTGGAACCCAGAAACTAAGAAGGTAGTGTATAGTCGAGATGTGGTATTTAGAGAAATGAAGGATGTTGTTAAACAAAAAGTCCTACCAAGTAAAAAAGAACCAGATAAACTAGAGTTTGATTTAAAGGATGATGAATCAAACTCTACATAAGAACAGGAATCAGAAGTAGAAGATACTCATACTCCAGTATTAAGGAGATCAGTTCGAGAAAGAAGGCTACCAAAAAGGTATACTCCATCTAATTGTCGTTCAAATTTTGCTTTGTCTATTATTGATGATGATCCTAGAATTATCAGGGAGGCAGTGGATTCAGAGGATGGAAAACTCTGGAAAAAGGCCATGGATGAAGAAATTGCAGATTTGGATAAGAATGAGGCTTGGGATCTAGTGGAGTTGTCGATTGGAAGAAAGCCCATTGGCAGCAAATGGGTATTTAAAAAGAAGCTGAATGTGGAAGGAAAAGTGGAGAAATACAAAGCTTGGTTAGTAGCAAAGGGTTATTCCCAGGTTGAGGGAATTGATTTTGGTTAGAGTTTTTCTTCTGTTGCCAAGTTAACCTCTATAAAAAATTTGTTATCTATTGTCGTTGCATTTGATTTTGAAGTAGAACAGATGGACGTGAAGACAACATTCCTACATGGGGATCTGGAAGAAGAAATCTATATGAAGCAACTAGAAGGTTATGATGTGAAGGGAAAGAAGGAGTTGGTATGCAAGCTGAAAAATTCCCTGTATGGTTTAAAACAATCACCAAGGATGTGGTATCAAAAATTTGATACTTATATGTTGGGACTTGGCTTCACAAGAAGCAAAGAGAATCATTATCTGTATTTTAAATTAAATGGTGATCATTTGATTTATTTGGTCTTGTATGTGGATGACATGTTGTTGATAGGAAACAACAAGGAGATTATCCAGGATGTGAAAAATCAGTTGTCCTCTAAATTTGACATGAAGGATCTTGGTGCTTCAAATTTCATTTTGGGCATGGAAATTAAAAGAGATCAAAAAAAGAGGAATCTCTAGTTAAATCAGAGAAAATACGTTGAGACAATATTGTAGAGGTTTAATATGCAGGAATGTAAGTCGATCAAGGTTCCTATCCTTGTTGGTGTAAATTTATATGTGGATCAGTGTCCCAAGACACATGAAGAGGAGGAGGACATATCTCGTGTTCCATATGTGAGTGTAGTTGGCAGTTTGATGTACGCAATGGTCTGTACTAGACCAGACATTGCATATGCAATGGGAGTTTTGAGCAAGTATATGTCAAAACCAAGGAAGGAGCATTGGACAACAGTAAAAAGGGTTTTCAGGTATTTGTGTGGCACCACTAGCTATGGATTGTGCTATCAAGGAAGGCCGGATTGGACAGAGTATTGGATATACATGGTTTTGTAGATGCAGACTGGGCTGGAGATCTAGATCAGAGGAGCTCTACAAGTGGGTATGTGTTTAACCTGTTTGGAGGAGCAATAAGCTGGATGAGCAAAAGGCAGCTTGTTGTGGCACTTTCAACTACATAAGCTTAATACATGGCAGCTACTCATGCAAGTAATGAAGCAATATGGTTACAAAGATTGTGTTCGGGTATTGAGTTGGTAAAACAAGTTGTAAGGATAGATTGTGACAGTCAGAGTGCAATTTTTTTAGCGAAGAACCTAGCTTATCATTTAAAGGCAAAGCATATTGATATTCAATATCACTTTGTGAGATACATGGTTGAAGAAAATAAAGTGTTGTTGATGAAGGTGGACACTTTGAAGAATGTTACAGATTCATTAACAAAATCTGTGAGCACTGAGAAGTAATCTTGGTGTAGAGGATCCATGGGCATTGTTGCCCTGGATTGTTGACTATGCAACCCTGTCACCCTTTGTATGCAAAGAAAACAAGTGGGAGAATGTTGGGTATGTGTTATATTCTTTGAACATGTCGCATTTTTGCCTCATTTTTCGTGTTGCCTCGATTTTTGTGTCCATTGTTGGGTGGTTTTTCGGCACATGGTTTTTGTCGATGGTTTTCTATTTCCGGTTAAGGAATTAGGGTTGTTGACTAATACATGTCATTAGGTTATGGTTTTGAATTATGCTTGCTCCTATATGTATATTATATTGTAAACAATGTATCACTATGAATGAATATAGAATATGTTGGTTTTCCCGGTTTGGGTTTCCAGGGGAAAAATCTCTGTGTAATGTTTGTATTTTCCATTGTATATTTTTTGTTCTTTTACCGAAAATTTGTTTGCAGTAAATATTGTACAAGGTTAAAATCTACAAGCATAACATAGGGGGCTAATGTTCTATATCATCCTAACAAGCTATAGGTTTCAGGCAACTCCATAGAGAGTGCCTTCTCCTTTATACTTGCATTATTTCCATATCGGAGAAAAGAGAGTAAAGCAACCTCGCCTTCTAGTTGGGTTCTCTCCCATAAGGGTTTCCGAGCGAAAATATTTGTGTTATTTTTTGGATGGTATGTGATTGTATTTTATTGTTCTCTATTTTCCGCATTTTATCTATTTCATGCATGAGCAGAAAATCAGTAACTAAAGATACCAAAATCTAAAGGAATTTAACCTTCAGAGTGTAGATTTCAATTTTATTTATTAGATCTGTTGTGATGAACTGTTCCTATGGAATATCCACGACAGTTTACAGATCAATTATCAACAACTATTCCAAGGTATTTGAAGAGGTGCCTAAGGGTCTTCCACCTACTCAAGATTTGTTGTGTCTCCAAATTGACGCCATTTCCACTGCCAATAAACCTCTTTTGACCCATCAAAGCCACTCTTTTCACCATAATTGCCACTATTTTTGTCATAAAGGTCATTCAAAGGCTCATGAGGTAATATCATTGGTTTATTTGTGTTTACCCAATGTTTTTAATGAATTAGAATGATTAAAAGTGTGTTTTGTTACTAATGAGGATTTATTAAGCTCAGGTCTTGTAACCCATGTAGAGGTTCGGTAACCCGCATTCTTGTTTGTCATGGTTCTAAGGTTCTAGAAGGAAATATAAAACAAGGGTTTTCTCACTAAGGCCCTTGACATGCTCTTGTGTTATTTAGCTCACACCCGGGTCGCATGTGTGTACCCTCAACTCATGTTTAACAATTCAGCCCAAAATAAGCAACAATTTATAGACAACAAACTTTAGGCATGAATTACGAGGTAATGGAAGTGAATGTTGAAAATCCAAGACATGGGTTTTGTGGAGAAGTGCTCAAATTGTTAGATAATATGGATTTTATAATCTGGGTTTACCCAGATTTTCTATTGTAGCCAAATTTCCAATTTGTAATGAATAGTTTTGGTTTTTGGGATTCAATTTCATCTCTCCACCTTCATGTTATGTATAAATGAATCTCCATAGAGCAGCAAGAGGGCAGTAGGTTATTCATGGATATTATCAGGGTTTAGATACTTGGATTGAATTTCTCTGTATTGAAGTACATTGTTGAGATCATTTAATAAAATTTTGGTGTTTTGATCTTGGTTTGTGATTCAATTTGCCTTCATCCTGTAGTTAGTTAAGCAGCAGGACACTGATTGGTAGGGCCCACCAATCTGGCCATCGTTGCTCTATGCAATTATTGTAGGATCGTAAGTACGTTTCATGAATTTCCTTTGTTTTGTTTAACTTTGTTTTCATTTATTTTCTGTAGTGAATTTGTGGATGTTTATAATCTAATTGTGTCCATTGTAATAGCTTGTTAATAGATCTCTTTTGAGTAGAAATTGCGCCATCATTATAGCCTTGCAATCACTCTAATTTTGTTATCTGAATGTGCGAAAAGCATAGCTCTGTCTTTATAATATTTTTCCTTTGTTTATGAACTCATCATGTAAATAACATTGGAATTTCATTGAGTAATAACCAAGCATAATTTGAATAGTTGCATTGTAGTTTTGATTGATAGCCAGATATTGTTCTCTTCATAATTGCAAATAACTTTAATGAATTTATTAATACAGGTTTGTATCATTCAATGTTCCAGACTTAAGAGTGCTTGAGTTTAATTTAAATTTTGTATACAAGTGTGTGTGTGAGAGAGAGAGGATAGATCATTGTCTTTGTTATTTCCTTTCCTTTCATTCTTTGATTCTGGTAATTAGTTTGCTTTAATTATAGGTAGCTAAGTCTCATCATAATTTAAACAATAAAACTGAGTTTAGTCCATTGTGATGAATGTTAAATTAAGTCCAGTGCAAGATTCATAACTTGAGCTTGTAAAGCTCTTTATTGTTCACTAAATGAGTCTTTTCGTTGCGATTGTCAAAGCGTGAATAGATTAATCTCCAAAAGTCTTTTATATACCCAGTTTTCTTTTACAATCACAATAATAGTTTCACTTAAAGGAGGGAATGAGATTTTCCCTTAGAATTGCTTACATGAACACTCAAGACATCCTCGAGTGAAAGATTGTAGCATGTGCCAGCGGGGCACTTTCTTGTTTTGTTGTCCAACGAACAAGTTCCTTGTGATTTGGTAGGTGTATAATTTTGTGTTCTTTTCCATAGATTAGATAGTTTCATGTTATAGTCTATGCACATACAGTGTTGGCACCTCTAAGCTTACACCTCCATATTGATGATTTAATGATCAACAATTAAGATAATTAATTTGCTCGACGTTTTTGGTGTCATTGTTAGGGAGGTGCTACACGGGATTAGAGCATGTGTAAGTTATTTTCACAAGTTTTTGTTTTGTAGTTGCAATTGCAACTTTGGGGAGGAGAAGTGGTAATATGCAAAGGCCTTCGGAATTTATGAAGGGGTTCTAGCCCGATACATTCACTCCAATGAGTTTCTTCGAAGCCTCGTTTCTTTCTTTCATGCAATTTTCCTTTTATGCAAGTGTGTTTTGTTTTAGTTTGGGTCATGAAAAGAAGAGAAGCCTAACTTGTGTGAACATGTAACTTGGTGACAACATGATCCTAGTAGCATGGCGACGCTTCGAGTACATGATCCATTGCTTGAATTTGTTTTAAGTGTGTTTATTTTTCATTTCTTCAAGACTTTTTGGTGTTCAAAGAACCCCATGCACTAATCCATTTGTGGGCATGAACTTTAAAACTATCGAAAGAATTCAAAGAAACTCAAGAACTTGTCGAGAAGAGGAGGGCATGCCAGCACAAGGATCTTCCTAAATCCTTGTCCAAAGTTCAATATTGTCACTAGGGATGAGTATGTATCTCTAGAAGTAGAGGAGGATCCATGAACAATTTTCACAAGAGGACTTAAAAGTTTCTTCTAGTTATCCTTGTCAGCAAGAGGAAGAGATAAAAGGATCATGGACATTATCCAATGAAGAACAGACATTGGAGTCGGAAATTAAAGAATTCCTTGCATCTTTGTCACTAGATCTAGATACCTTGTGCACTCAAGAGATTGATGAAACTTTTGAAGAACTTCATGGCATGACAACCAAAGAAAAGAGCCAATAATAAAAAGACTATATTGACACTTGGTCCCAAAAAATCATCAGGCCTCATAACTCCATTCTCTGACATTTCTTGACACCATCTCAACTAAAGAAATCGATCTCTCGTATCCAAGTACTCATAAAGGTATACCTTTCAAAATTGGATATGAGTTTAATAGAGATCTTGTTGCGTAAATGGATGCATTGGAAATACTCCTACACTTGAGAATATGCTTTATTTTTCAAGTAAAGTAGGATAGTGTAAATAAATCAATAAAATAGTAAAGAGAAAAATAAGTCCAGTTGTGAAAACCAGTTTACTGGCGCAACTAGACATGTTTTTTGCTTGAAATCCAAGCGACTGGTGGGAAAAACTCTCAATACAGTTTTGCAAGTTAATGTTGGTTCAAGTTTTATGGTTTTTCAAATCAAATTTATTTTATACTTATGTCGAATGATGTGGGATTCATTAAGGCCCACTTTCCAATAAGTCTCATCCCATTGAATCCAACACATCATCTGGGATTGAGATTAGAGATGTTTACAAGTACATTGAGACATGCATTCCTTAATGGTAGGTTCTCTCACTATCAGCAAAGGGAATGCATCAATATCCCTTGACTTATGGATTCTATAGGTGTTCAAATCCAACACATCCTTTCACACCAACTAGAATGTACTTTTGTTCCTTGATGCCCATTGAAATTAATGTTGGGTCATCTTGCATTGGTTAAAGATTTACATTAATATTGATCGGTAATCCAATGATTTCTTTCTATGTTCGACTCCAAGTAAATGTATTCACATAGATTGAATTGTACAAAATGTGGGGATATGGTTGAAGACTTTTTTTATTTTATGGTATCAACAAAGAGCTTGCAACAATTTCATTCCTTGTTCTAAAGTTTCCAATCAACATGTTCAGTTCAGACTCATTTCTTAGTTCTTTTCTGTTACCAGCGGCTCTCAACCTTAATTCAACCTTTAGTCGGTCTGCACTTCAACTTGTAGTATACATCAGAATTCAAAGTAAGGTATGGTGATTTCAGAAAAGGAGCTCATCATTCAATTCACTTTGGATCCTTGACAACTTCAAGTGCTTCAAAGTCAATGGTCTTGCAAATGTCTAACCTTTTAATAATAATTGCACCATCCAACCTTCCAACAATAGCATCAACATTCATATTTTTGTCATTTTCAACATTTACAAGCACTCATGTAACCAACATCCAGTCCTGTAACCATTGTTTTCAAGGACCCCTATATTAGTTGCATGATGACCTGTAACAAATCAATTGGAGTTTTTCTTGCAATTTGAAGTTTGTTAGCTCCTAGGTAAGGGTATAGAGATACCCAAACAACTATGCTCTCTTATATCCATCATTTCACATGTCCAACACCAACAATATCATTCATTTTGTCAGATCTTCAATTGGTTTAGTAATAGGGTTCAATGATCTCATAAGCTCAGCTCAATGCAACAACATTCTCAGGTTTCCTTTCTCCTTCATTCCAGCATACGTCATGAGGTAAACTTGAGATAATGAAACCACTTTTGATTTTTCTGGTTTAATAAAAACATGGGAAACTTAATTTGTATTTACTTATGAGCTCATTCATATAACACATATTCCTATAATCCCATTTAACCGTCCTATAACCTACCCATATACCTTACCTATATCCTTTATCCTTACCCATTTCCCTTCATTGCATATGGCCTCTTAACCATTACACTTAATGATTACTCTGCCACCCACGATAACATTGAATGAAAAAACCCATACTCATTGCCCATTTCACTCGACCCCACTTATTTCGAATCACTGTCAAGATTCGAAATAAGTTCTAATTCGTCATACTTTGTTCCCAAAGGTCTTGAAATCCTTGTTCTCTGCTGGCAGTACAAGTCGTTTGAAACATGAGTGCCCTAGCATACCCTCTCATGTTTGGAATTGTGACAGTATGGGGAAGCTCAAAGTATTAATACAAGAACCATGGTCTCTAAGAGAGCTCGAGGCATACCCTGAGTATAGTGTTAGTAAACCTCTCCTCAAATCCGCAGGTTGGATGCCATTTCTCAAAAAATTCCAAGGGTATGACGCCTTTGTAACCAAGGAATTTGGACAAGAGTTTGATGGTAGTATGGCTTGTTACCCCCTCATACTATGGGTAACTATGGAGATCATGTCTCGAGACCCACAGGTAGCAGACATTGTGTGCTGAGAGCCAGATTGACTAGCATAGACCCATAGGACTCCTCATATTCATTGATGCACCACCATACATCACCGACAATAGTGAAACATCCATCATACCTTCTTAGACCCAGAGGACAACAAGTCTTGCTCCATGAAGTAATAAGTAAGGTATCATGGTAAGTGTCACCCTAATAATTGAAACAATTAAATATGTTGCAAAGAATTCTTTTGTGATTACAGAACGTTTGCTTGGAAATTATACTCTTTTCCCAATTTAACCTTGGTAGGTCTCATTTTGTCCTAGTAATTTGGTCACCCTCGGGAATAGGGTGCTAATGGGGGTTCCTTGAAGACTCATCGTACCATTCCTGATCATACTTATCACTTTATGTACTTCTTCCCTTTTGTCTCCTCATCTTTTGGGATTTTTGGGTGCACTAACCCAAGAAGGGATTGTACCTCATTTCATGGGAAGAAGGGGATAAAGGCCCAAGGGGAAATGTAGCTGGAAAAAGATAAAATCCAAATCATAACCTTTTAGATGCCTGCCCAAGAGGTCTTGGGAACAATGAAACATTTATCCTAAAAGAATCAAAATACCTACAAAAGAAAACTCGCATTATATAGATGTCTCGCTTGTTGAGGTGTGTACATGTATGCAGTGTCCCTTTCTTTCCATGCATATGGCACTCTGTGTACTTGTGGCTTCAAGTGACATTGCAATACTATTTTCTTTCCATGTATTACAGTACCCAATTGTTTTGGACTTTAATTAATTAATGGCAATAAATGGGCTTGGGAAAAGGTTGCACTGAAAACGAAGGTGCATCACACCCTCTACAAAGGCACCCATAAATGAGACAATACAAACCCTTGTATGTCATGAACCCCATGCCCAGAAGTTTTACCCCACTTCACCTCATACTCATACATGGCTTAGATGGGTTTTCCTTCGGAAACGCATTTAACATGGAGATTGATTGACCCAACAGGATGCCTTGACACCCCTCCCACACCATAGTTTGACAAATTGTGTAAGGTCTTTGAGAATTTGTTTAGTTTGAAAATGGGGGTTTGATGCACATGTTTGGATGGTTCTATTATTAGATGTGGCTTACTTGGCATGATTCTTGTGACTTATGGACCCTTAGAGGATCTGTATGTTTGTCTTTGTAGTACCTTTCCCGATGGACAAGTATTCACGAGGAGATGACTTATTCAGACCTTCATGGGACTTTGGAGCCCAAGGATAGATGTAGAGACCCCACATCTAGGGCTAGCTTTTGATCACCATTTTCACCTTGAAGAAGGATTGTATTTCCTTTGGAGGCACTCTGACATGACTAGGAGACAATCTCCCACCTTCACTCACTTGAACGATGGCCTTTCGAGGCCTAGACATAACCCACCTAGCCCATGATGTCACCATTGGAGAGTTAGGGTTTGATGGAGATGATATTTTGGTGGAAGAAGGACACTTGGCATAAAATTTGGCACTTGATGGCATGTTATGGCCTTTGGAGGCCCAACATTCCACCCTCTAAGGCTAAACGTCTCACCTTGGAGCCTAACGTCACACTACTAAGGGTTTATTCTATGTATTTTTATTTTATGCACATTTAAGGACAAATTAATGGGGTCGCCCCTCTTTTATTGTGGAAACATAATTATTGGCAAGGTCTAGTATAAATAAGACCTTGGGATTTCATTTTCACACATAACACTCCTCTCACAAGAGAGGTAGATCTGAATATTTTTCCCTAGTGGCATTTATGACTGAAATAACTAGTGCGCACCTCTCGAAGAAGCTATTTTGCAATGTCTCTTAGCTATTTTTGTGGTGGAAAGTCTTCAAATAGGGTTTGTTCTTGATTATTCTTAGTGAAGTAAGTAAAAAATCTGAAATTTGTTTATATTGGGAATATTGACTATAGCTTGTATCAACATGGTATGGAAAGAAGTTTAATTGTGGAAGAATTACATAAGAGATCAGGATTAATCGGGACACATTCTCACTACATAATGGATGTGTTGGGGAGGCTATTGCACATGAGTAAATACCTTGGGTGGTGCATGATATTCTTGAGCAGGATGACAAGAATGATAGTGAAGACAGAAGTCTCCAGAAAGTTGAAGCCTTCACCACTTGTGGAGAAAGTTCCAAGAGACAACCCATAAATAAAAGACCTCGATAGTCTGCTCTTATCACCCCTAGGAGAGTTACCAGGAGGATGACCCAAAAGAAGCGTTAGAAGCGAATTGTCCAAAAACCTCGTGTTCACCCGAAATTGATACTTCCTTGCAGAGTGCTCCATGACCACCCAGAGTTTAGTCCCCTCTATAACCCGAACCAACACCCACCAAGGAAACTAATATCCAATCATTTGAGTTTTCAACCCTTTTGTTCAAAAAGTTTAGAGGTCGATCCTCTCAACTTAAGATTCCTATATCCCCATACCCCAATGTTTTTAGGCCTTCAACATCAATGCTCCATAATTTTGAGAATACTATTGATTATTATGAGCTCGCAAAAGAGATTATGTCCCCATATAGGTCGATTTATTCTAGATTGAAGAAGAAGAGTAAGAAAATTAAAAGATTGAAGGCAAAAGTCAAAGGATTTAAGATTTTGGATAGACATGTGAAGGGTGAAAACACAAAGCAGAAAGCACTCAACTACAGATTGAAAGACTAATAGCAGAGGAAAAAAGGTTATTCAAAACGTGCAAAGGAGTGGCCACAAACCATAACAGGACCTTGGAAAGACACTCATCAAAAGAGGAGGAGATTCGGTGTGAATATATCGATAGGTGAATGATATAGTTGGGGTAAGTTTTGATAAATTTCAACATCAGGGCATCGAAAATATATATCTTGTTTTCATGAGGACATGCAAAATCTCAGGCGTGGGGGAGATGTTGGGTCTCCAAATCGACACCATTTCCACTACCAATAAACCCCTTTTGACCCATCAAAGCCACTCTTTTCACCATAATTGCCAATTTTTTTGTCATAAAGGTAATTCAAAGGCTCATGAGGTAATATTATTGGTTTATTTGATTTTCCCCATCATTCTTAATGAATTAGAATGATTAAAAGTCTGTTTTGTTACTAATGAGGGTTTATTAAGCTTAGGTCTTGTAACCCATATAGAGGTCCATGTAACAACCCTAGTTAAATAATTGCTTAAGGTTTATTAAGTTTAATTAATTAAATAATTAACTGTCCTAATGTATATTGGTTAAATAATGATTATTTATTAATAATATTAATTATTTATTTATTGTTTAATGTATGTAAATTAATTAATTAATTAACTCATTTAATGTTTCGGTAATGAATTAAAGTTTAATAAATTTTAAAACTTAACGTATTGAATGGAGGGATAAGGCATTGAATGGAGGGATAAGGTGGTTGGCATTGAATGGAGAGGTGGTGAAGGGACGACGGGATATGAGGGGGCAAAGACATTTGAGAGGGGACTTTTGATTTTAGGGGCAGGGAGAATTTTGGAGAGAGGGGGGGGATATTGTGTGGGAAAACTGCATTTTATGGTTTGAGGCTGGAGGAATTTGTTGGACTGTTACAAGGGAGCATCGGTTGCTGGGAGTTTTGGGCTTGGGGGCCAAGAATCCTCACGGAATCCTGGAGCTAGGGAGCCGGATAGGCTCTGTTCCTAGCTAGCAGGGAGGAAAGATTTGGTTTTGGGCAGAGAGTGGGTAGAGCAGCTTGGTCAGATTTTGGGCAGAGCAGTGAGGACAGACGGAGTTGGGAAAATAGCATCACTGAGAGGTATTTATGTCATTATAGTTATGAGGGTTCACTATTTTACTATGTTGTGTATGTTTTTTTTTTATATATGATTTGTATTTCATGTGCTCGATTATAATTTGTTGAACCATGAATGGTTAGTTTGTTAGGTTGTTGAATATAGAACCGTAAAAGAAGTTATTAATATCAATGATATGTATTAATTAATTTATTAAGTTTTATCTTATGTTAGCAAGGATCTTACACATGGTATCAGAGCCCGGTTTCAAAATTGAAACATGGGCTTGACCACCCACATAACTCTGCAATCTGCTCCCAAATCCCTAACCTACGACCTAGAAACCCTTTATTTTACAGACCTTAAAACCTATGAAGAACTACCCATAGGAACCCAGGCATAGGAAGAGTCTATATATATATATATATAAATTGGGAGAGAGGGGGAGATTCCTGCAAATTGTCTCACCCTTTGTTCAGGCTAACCTTGGGAATATTGACTAGAGCTTGTATCACCGTGGTATGGAAAGAAGTTTAATTGTGGAAGAATTACATAAGAGAGGATTAATCGGGACACATTCTCACTACATAATGGATGTGTTGGGGAGGCTATTACACATGAGTAAATACCTTGGGTGGTGCATGATATTCTTGAGCAGGATGACAAGAATGATAGTGAAGACCAAAGTCTCGACGAAGTTGAAGCCTTCATCACTTGTGGAGAAAGTTCCAAGAGACAACCCATAAATAAAAGACCTTGATAGTCTGCTCTTATCACCCCTAGGAGAGTTACCAGGAGGATGACCCAAAAGAAGCATTAGAAGCAAATTGTCCAAAAACCTCATGTTCACCCGAAATTGATACTTCCTTGCAGAGTGCTCCATGACCACCCAGATTTTAGTCCCCTCTATAACCCGAACCAACACCCGCCAAGGAAACTAATATCCAATCATATGAGTTTTCAACCCTTTTGTTCAAAAAGTTTAGAGGTCAATCCTCTCAACTTAAGATTCCTATATCCCCATACCCCAACGTTGTTAGGCCTTCAACATCAATGCTCCATAATTTTGAGAATACTACTGATTATTATGAGCTCGCAAAAGATATTATGTCCCCATATAGGTCGATTTATTCCAGATTGAAGAAGAAGAGTAAGAAAATTAAAAGATTGAAGGGAAAAGTCAAAGGATTTAAGATTTTGGATAGACATGTGAAGAGTGAAAACACAAAGCAGAAAGCACTCAACTACAGATTGAAAGAATAATAGCAGAGGACAAAAGGCTATTCAAAATGTGCAAAGGAGTGGTCGTTGACAGGGCCTTGGGAAGACACTCATCAAAAGAGGAGGAGATTCGGTGTGAATATATCGATAGGTGAATGATGTAGTTGGGGTAAGTTTTGATAAATTTCAGCATCAGGGCATCGAAAATATATATCTTGTTTTCATGAGGACATACAAAATCTCAGGTGTGGGGGAGATGTTGGGTCTCCAAATCGACGCCATTTCCACTGCCAATAAACCTCTTTTGACCCATCAAAGCCACTCTTTTCACCATAATTGCCAATTTTTTTGTCATAAAGGTAATTCAAAGGCTCACGAGGTAATATTATTGGTTTATTTGTTTTTCCCCATCATTCTTAATGAATTAGAATGATTAAAAGTGTGTTTTGTTACTATTGAGGGTTTATTAAGCTTAGGTCTTGTAACCCATATAGAGGTCCATGTAACAACCCTAGTTAAATAATTGCTTAAGGTTTATTAAGTTTAATTAATTAAATAATTAACTGTCCTAATGTATATTGGTTAAATAATGATTATTTATTAATAATATTAATTAATTATTTATTTATTTATTTATTGTTTAATGTATGTTAATTAATTAATTAATTAACTCATTTAATGTTTGGGTAATGAATTAAAGTTTAATAAATTTTAAAACTTAACGTATTGAATGGAAGGATAAGGCATTGAATGGAGGGATAAAGTGGTTGGCATTGAATGGAGAGGCAGTGAAGGGACGCGGGGATATGAGGAGGCAAAGACATTCAAGAAAGGACTTTTGATTTTAGGGGTAGGGAGAATTTTGGAGAAAGGGGGGGGAGATTGTATGGGAAAACTGCATTTTCTAGTTTGAGGATGGAGGAATTTGTTGGACTGTTACAGGGGAGCATCGGTTGCTGGGAGTTTTGGGATCGGGGGTCAGGAAACCTCACATTATCCTGGAGCTAGGGAGTCGGGTAGGCTCTGTTCCTAGCTGGCAGGGAGGAAAGATTCAGTTTTGGGCAGAGAGTGGGCAGAGCATCTTGGTCAGAGTTTGGGCAGAGCAGCGAGGACAGACGAAGTTGGGAAAATAGCATCATTGAGAGGTATTTATGTCATTATAGTTATGAGGGTTCACTATTTTACTAAGCCATGTATGTTTTCTTTTTTATATATGATTTGTATTTCATGTGCTTGACTATAATTTGTTGAACCATGAATGGTTAGTTTGTTAGCTTGTTGAATATATAACCGTAAAATAATTTATTAATATCAATGATATGTATTAATTAATTTATTAAGTTTTAGCTTCTATTAGCAAGGCTCTTACACATGGTATCAGAGCCCGGTTTCAAAACTGAAACCTGGGCTTGACCACCCACATAACTGTGCAATCTGCTCCCAAACCCCTAACCTACGACCTAGAAACCCTTTATTTTATAGACCTTAAAACCTCTGAAGAACTACCAATAGGAACCCAGGAATAGGGAGAGTCTACATATATAAAAAAAATTGGGAGAGGGGGAGATTTCTGCAAATTGCCTCACCCTCTGTTTAGGCTACCTGTGAACTGTATGCTCACCTGCACGAGTCATAGAGAATCAAATAAGTGAATGTTATTCTTAGAAAATAGAAGTATACAAAGTTTGCAAAGTTATAAATATAGTAAAAGTAGTGATTTGAATAATGCATATAATATAAAAAAAAAAAAGTTATATAGAATAATAAGTAAACAAAATAGCAAAAAAAAAAACAGTGTTTAAAATAGTATAGGAGAAATAAAGTATAAGGGACATGTCGTGACATCCCCCACTTCCACATATCTTACATATGGCTACATCACCTCCTCATCATTGATAATATCTCGCCTTGTGTCATCTCTCATAATCATATTCCCCATCTGGTGAATATCCAACAAGTGAATGCTGGAATTTATTGGTTCAAAAGATCTGTGGAATTCAATGTAAACATTACTAAGATCTTCCTTAACTTGACCTGAGCCCAAGCAGCAGGCAGACTAAATTCTTTTCCATTTATTTCTAGAACGTGTATGATTATATTCATAACAAAAGGATTTTACACATCCTTGAGTTCTTTAGTCTGCACTACAAACATATAGATAGGTAGCCATGACCATATCAGAAAACTGAAGTAAGCCACAATAACTGAAGCCACTCTCGCCATAGTTGTAGCAGTGAAGTAACACAAAGCACCTATTGCCATTACGCCATCACATTGGTTCTTCCTATTTTGTGCATTTAGTTTGATAAAAGAATTTGGTTTTACATTGTTTATTTAACCGCATTGTGTTATCCATATCCACTTCCGGAGGAATTTCAAACGTGCGACCTGCAATAAATACGCAACGCATTAGACCATCCATATATAAAATGATGAAAAAAAAATGTTACATATTAAAAATATATAAAATAACGGGTGAGTCAATGTACAAACGGACTTAAGGTTCGCCAATCAGATTCTTGACGTGCCTCCGTGGCCATTGGGATCTCTATGGGCGACTGTAAGCACCTTATGTGCCATTGAAATGCACACAAGGAGTCTATTCTGCCAAAATTGCAAGAGACTTGCACTCGGCATCTTCTCTTTGAAGCTAAGTTCATTCAGGTGGGGCAAACCCCAGGCAAGGATGGAACCCTAGTGGACGGCTTCTGAAAACTAGTGAACCCATTGGTAGATACAACATTTAATTTTATTTTTTTTGCAAGCTTCTTCGAGAAACACAATAAACCAGAAATTTATAAATGACGCATTAAAATACGTTGTTCAGTTACTTAGTATCATATGTAAACAAGAAATTAAGAAACAAAAATAAAGAGCCCTACATATAGACATAATAGTATCATATTAGGGTTTCAACGAAGTTTTTAGTCCAATGACATTTCTTATAAAAATTTCGTCAAATCAGTCTAAGAAACAGAATCACATCAATGAAAAGAACTCTCTGCAAAATTTAGGGGGGGGGACGTAATAGAATCCTATCATTCCCTAAAAGACAATCCAAGCTATCCAGCCAGATTCATGGCACAACACAAGTCATAGACAACGCACAATCGTGAAACCAAGCCACCAAGTAGAGGTCCATAGCGCACCTGCCTTACACAATTAAACAGCTCTCGAGCCAAGAACCTACACCAAACACAACATCACAAGTAAAGCTAAAGCCAAGATGAAGCGCCCAAGCGCCAAGCCACCGAGGAGCTAGGTCTACGTGCACTACACATCTAGTCCACTCCAACCTTCAGAGCGATTGATGAAACCGGAGAACCCATTCCAAATCAATCACAGTTACATCACGAGGCCGCAAAGAGAAGGAGGTTGTTGTTAGCCGAGCAACATTCAAACTAAAAACCATAAATCATCACGCTAAATCTTTAGGGTAATTCTTGGAAACCATCAATCTTCCACGTGATGCCGCTCTGAGGCTCTTCCTTCCCCCTTCTCTTCCATACCCGTACCCACCAAGCGCACACAACCACCAAGGAGAGCCCACAAGGGCACGACTGTGTCGCACAGTATAACAACAAAAAGAAAACCAGCCGGCATTATTGCATCAAAAAAAGAAAACCAGTTGACAACGCCTATCAAGTCACGAAACCTCCCAAACAAGGCACACGCCTTAACCACTCGCCCACAGACAACAAGCACCGATACCAAGGACCAAGCAGAAAAAAATTTAAAAAAATATATATATATATATATATAAAATAAAATAATATAAAATAAAAAAATCGCAGGCTAATATAGGGCTTATTACCCTCAAACCCTTTTTCAAACAAAAATTCACAAGCCCAACGGCCAAGACCAGCACCAAGACCAGCGCCAAGCCACGAAGGAGGAGCCACGAAGGGGCGATACAGCGCCGAACGCATTACGTTACAGTGCTATCACCCAAACCACGAGCCATCAAATGCCCGAGAAGCCATGAGAGAAGGCCATAGGCGGAGCGGCTATAGTAGGGAGAACCTTGACGATTAGGGTTTGTTAAGGTTTTAATGGTTGTTCTCTTCTATTATTTCAATTAAATGTTGAACATGCAGGAAATGGGGGAGGTAGGCACATGGACCTCAAGCACCCATGCTCGACTTCAAATAATATATATATATATATATATATATATATATATATTTAATTTCTTTTAAAATTTCTCTTATTTAATTTTTTTTATTTTTAATTAATTCTTTTAAATTTCTTTTAAATTACGTTTTAAAAAAAAATCTTAAATTGTTTAAAATTTGTTTAAAAAATGTCAATTATAAAAATATATATATAATAATAATAATATAAACAAATAAAAAAATAAAGTTATAAGAAAATATATATTGGGGTTCATGGGTTTTGAGCCCACGACCACCACCAAGCCCAAGCGCCTTGACAAAGCGCCCTAACACCAACACGCCATGTATACGCCTTTACAAAATAAATTCATATATATAAATAAATTAATTATCAATAGTAATAAAGTACTATCCCGAAGTATAATCTCCAATTATCCAAGTTAACCAAGCATTGAGTTCCATGCCCACAACCATCGAGCCAAGCTCCAAGCCCTTCCATTCCATTCCACAAGCCAAAGCCAAGCACCAAGCCCGCAAGGGAGCATATTGTACACAACGTATTAACATTATAAAAATTTAATGTTAATAATGGGTTTGAAACCTGTGATTATTAATCATATATATATCCATGTGATTAATGAATGTAATAGTGTAACTTTATAATTTATAAAGGTTAAAAGTCCTTGTAGAGTAGCGGGAGTTTGATGCATGTTATGGGGAATAGTCAGGGTAGAATAGGGGTATAATAGAAAGCACCATATAAGGGATTTGATGCACTATGGCGAGTGTGGTACAGTGCTAGCGTAACTACCAAGTGAGAGGGTCAATAGTTTTCGTAGGCAAAGACATCAAGCTTAGATGCTTTAACCCTAACCTAGCCACCTCCCTTAAAGAGAGTAACGTCTGTTTACAGACAAGTAAAAAAAAACTTATGCCTAACCATGTTTTCTAGTCTAAGTTGCGCAAATGTGAAATGTCCTTGAACTCACCCTGACAACTTTGGTTGATGCAGATTAAAATATACAGGATGGTAAGGACTTGAGGAAATTGATGCAGAGGGGTATCGTCGCAGGGACCGCCAACACCGCCACCACCATCGCCTGAAATAGCTCTCATACTGCGTTCTTTGGAGGCCATAAATGAGACTTTAAAGGGGCGTCAACTAGCAAGGATCAAAGTGGAGCCCCCACCATATGGAATGGGTAATCCAGAAGCGTCGAGGGATTCAGGGAGAGGACCTCCACTCGAAGACATCACTAGAGAACTGCAGAAGATCAAACTTCCGGAGTTTGTCGGGGGTCGTGCCAGTGAACATGCCGAGGGATGGTTGGAAGGCATGACAAGGTGTTTTTCCTTAAGAGACTATGCGTCCACTTCAAAGGCGAAGATAGCAATTTTTCAGTTCAGAGACAGTGCCTTGAACTGGTGGGAAAACCTGGAAAGGCAACCGCATCTTATCGTGGACATCATATCTTCAAAACTTTTCGAGGAGAGGTTCTAAAGGAAATATCTACCAGCTTTCTATGAGGGACAACAGGTGGGAGCATTTCATGCTCTAGTACAGGGAAACAGAACCGTAGAATAATATGAGATCAGATTTATGGAATTGGTCAAATATGTTTCATACATGGATAATGACCAACGACAAGCAGAACGCTTTGTCTATGGGTTAAACCCTAAGATAAGGGCTATGGTGCGGATGTGGAAACAGTCTTTAGTAGTAGAAGCAGTGGAAAATGTGCATTATGCAGAGGAACACATGAACTTAACTGGAGGTACGAGACTGACCTTTCCGTATCGTCCTAGATTCGTGGGGAAGGCCTCTAGGACATTTCCCAGGGGAGGGCGCTCAAGGCCACCTCCATATGGTAATAGAGTCGCACCAAGGACAGTAGCCACAGGGATTTCAATGGCAGCGAGTGCAACATCTCGTTCATCACCGACACAGGCAGGTCCACGACCATCTCAGGGGACAACTAGTAGGGGCAGGGGTTCTGGGGGAAGGAACTCATTTCGGAGACAGTCACAGAACAGTGCACAGGTTCAATCCCATGTTACTTGTTGGGGATGCGGAGGACCCCATTACTAGCGTGACTGCCCAGAGTTACAAACAGGATTTGTGCATAGAGAAGGAAAGGCCCCGATGGGAAGAGCAAGTTGCAGCCACCAGATTTACGCAGCAGTTAATAATCGCCAGGCAGAACATCAATCTACGGTGGTGGAGTCATCGGGTACGCTAAATCATATCAATGTTAGGATTTTATTTGATTCTGGTGCTACAAATATTTTCATTTCACCATCTGCATTAGAAAAGAGTGGGTTGTCAGTCTACGAGCACGATGACTTTAAGTAAGTCGAGATGGCTTCGGGGAAAAAACAAGCGGTAAGACCTAGCGTCGATAATTATATAGTAGACCTGAGAGTGTGTACTACGAGGTTGAAGTTATATGTCATTGCTCTCGGGACGTATGACCTAATCATTGGAATGGATTGGTTAGAAGCTCATCAAGCTTTGGTTGATTGTTTCGCAAAAAGGGTGCTTTGTGTCAACGATGAAGGAAGACCAGTGGAGATCCACAGTGTACGGAGGTGGTTGTCGCTACGCTTTATCTCAACTATGAAGGTTAAGCGGTGCATGAGGCAAGGGTGTCAACTTTATGTAGTGGAAGTAGTGAATGAAAGGAAGGGACCCTCCTTGGATCAGTACCCGGTATTGTCAGAATTTAAGGATGTTTTTTCGAACGAGTTACCAGGGTTACCTCCTGAGAGGGAGATTGATTTCACTATTGAGCTAAAACCTAGTGCAGAACCAATTTCCAAAACTCTGTATAGGATGACAATGCCAGAACTTTGTGAGCTACAGATGCAGTTGAAAGAGCTACTCGACTTGGGACTAATAAGGCCCAGTGTCTCACCTTGTGGTGCACCAATAATTTTTGTGAAGAAGAAGGATGGTTCCTTACGACTGTGTATAGATTACAGGGACTTGAACCGTGCTACAGTGAAAAATAGGTACCCAATGTCGCGAATAGATGACCTCTTTGATCAGATGAAAGGAGCAGTGGTATTCTCAAAAATTGATTTGCGATCATGGTATCACCAATTAAGGATTAAAAAAGGCGATATTCCTAAAACTGTCTTTCGAACTCGGTTTGGAAATTACGAGTTCATCATAGTACCTTTCGGATTGACCAATGCACCAGCAGTATTCATGAGCCTCATGAACGGAGTATTCTGGAAGTACTTAGACCGTTTTGTACAAGTATCTCTAGATGACATCCTCATCTATTCCAAGAACGAAAGAGAACATGAGGAACACTTGTGAGTGGTGTTGTCTTGCCTTAGAGAGAACAAATTGTATGGGAAGTTGTCGAAGTGTTCCTTCTTCCAGAAATAAATCCACTATTTAGGTTATATCATTTTTGGTGAAGGAATCTATGTGGACCCAGAAAAGGTAAAAGCCATTATGGAATGGCTAGTGCCGAAAAATTCCCATGAGGTGTGAAGCTTCATGGAGCTAGCAGGTTATTATCAGAGATTTGTGGAAGGGTTCTCTAAAATAGTGAAACCCATCACCACTTTGCAGTGCAAGGGGGTCAGGTGTGAATGGACATAAGAATGTGATAGTGCGTTCATCGAGCTTAAAAGATTACTAACTAGTGCACCAATTCTACGAGTGTCGGATATGGAAAAAGACTTCACAGTCTGCACGGATGCCTTGAAGCAAGGATTGGGGGCCGTGCTAATGCAAGATGGAGGAGTGATAGCTTATGCATCAAGGAAGTTGAAGAAACACGAAGAGGTTTACGCTACTCATCATTTAGAGTTGGCAGTTGTAATGCTAGCTCTGAAACTTTGGAGGCACTATCTTGTGGGGTGAAACTTTGAGCTCAAAACGGACCATCAAAGTTTAAAACATCTCTTCACTCAAAGGGATATGAATGCCAGGCAAAGGAAATGGAGTGAGTTCATGAGTGAGTACGATTTTGGTATTTCATATATCAAGGGAAAAGAGAATGTGGTCGCAAATGCCTTGAGTAGGAGACCACGTGTCTTCTCCTTGGTACCCTTAAAGGTCAATCTGAGGGAACGTGTGTTGACGCAACTCCAAGGAGACAATTGGTATTTAAAGGTTACTTCAAACCTCTAGAGTGGGAGGCAATTAGATCCAAAGTATGAAGGATATAGTCTGGAAGAAGACGGACTGTTAAGATATCAAGAAAGGATGTACGTCCCCGAAAGTGGGGATATTCGAAGCATCATACTAAAGGAAGCCCATAGAGCACTTTATTGTGTGCATCTGGGTGTGAAGAAGATGTACGCAAACATGAGGAAGCTCTTCTTCCGGGTAGGCATGAAGCGCGATGTAGTCCATTTCGTCACCAAGTTCCTAGAGTGTCAACAAGTGAAAGTCGACCACCACCACCCGGCAGGCCTCTTACACGACTTGATGTTCCTATGTCCAAGTGGGAAGTCATTTCTATGGATTTTGTTGAGGGGTTGCCACTCACATCTCATAGACACAATGTCATTCTTGTGATAGTTGATAAGTTAACCAAGAGTGCTCATTTTATTCTGGTTAGAGACACTTACGATGTCACTGATGTGGCACGTGTGTTTGTAAGTGAGGTCATCCATTTGCACGGGATACCTAAGAAGATCATTTCAGATAGGGACTCCAGATTCACTTATAGGTTTTGGACAAGTTTGCAGTCAGCGTTGGGGACTCAGTTGAAATTAATCACAACTTATCATCTTGAAACAGATGGGCAGACTGAGAGATTAAATCAAGTCATCGAAGACATGCTTAGGTTGTATGTCATGGATAATCAAACACATTGGGAGAAGTACCTACCTTTGGTAGAGTTCGCCTACAATAACAGTTTTCATAGCTCCATCAGAATGCCATGCTACGAAGCTCTGTATGGAAGGCCATGCAGAATTTCATTGAGTTGGGATAGTTTAGAAGACCAAGTAACAGTTGGGCCAGAATTGATTCAAGAGATGGAGGAACAAGTGATTTAGATTAGGCGGAAACTAAAGGAAGCACAGGATAGACAGAAAAGTCATGTGGATGCACACAGGACTGATTGAAGTGATAAAGTGGGAGATTAGGTTTCCATTCGTATCAGGCCTAATAAGAGTACAATTCCGTTCGGGAAGGGGACAAAGTTGTCACCTTGATTTATAGGACCATTCAGAATCCAATAGAAAATTGGACCCATGCCTATCGTCTCGTACTGCCACCCCACTTGCATAAAACTCATAATGTTTTTCATGTATCTGTTCTACGTCATTATGTTGTTGATGAATCACATAAACTAAATTTGAAGGAATTGCAGGTATCGGACGTAGGAACCCTCACGGTAGAACCATTACGCATATTGGACCGTAGAGTCAGATAGCTCAGGAACCATCTAGTAGACCAAGTTAAGGTCCAGTGGGACAAGTACAGTCCAGGATCTGCTACTTGGGAATATGTCGAGACGTTACGACGAGATTTTCCCTCACTTTTTTGACCACCTCGAGAATATGTTTCTCGAAGGTTGGGTGTATGTAACACCACCTTTTGACTTAGACAACCAGGATTACCTGAGGCCTAAGCACCTTTATTTTCTATTCACAGTGAAACTATTAAATGATACACTTGAACTTTTAAGATGTATGAACCTTTATGAATGTTTAAATGTATTTGAATAATGATGGATATGATGCAATATATTGTGAGAATGTAAATTTTATGAATGTTTAAATGTTATTGATGATGATGGATATGATGCGATATATTGTGTGAATGAGAATCCTATGAAAGTTTAAATTCTATTTGAATGATGTTGGATATGATGCAATCTATTATCTAAATGATAATTCTATGAATGGGTAACGTTAATTGAATTATGGGATATTATGAGATATATTTCTAACTTGAAAACTTTGATGTTAAAGTTGTTGGTACAGGGATACCAAATTGAGATTTTAGTTGTATGCAATTACATGATAATAATGCACAAATGCATATGAGTTTGTGTTACAGACTAATCTGCAGGTCATTGGGCTATGAAATAGCCAAGGAATAATGATAATGAAAGTGGATGTCGTGACCACTGATCGAGAAACAATATGGTATGAATCTTTGTATGTGAAATTATATTGGTTTGGATGCATTGCTATGATATGTGGACCAGTGCAAGATTTCAGGTGGTGAGACTGCCCAAAACTGAATAGACGATGACAAAACTCCCAGCAACACGG